>JBBPMX010000649.1:0-10703 GCA_038090515.1 Pulveroboletus cf. viridisquamosus
TCCATACCGGGGAGAGTGCTACCATCTTGCTGAATGGGATCAAGCGCAGCTTCAGTAAGTTTCATCATTGACTCTAAATCAACTCATTATTTACACAAACAGGCCTGCTAATCGCCGGGAGTACTTCAACCTACATCATGCACAGCTCCGCAATGTGGTTGAGCGCATCATCGGTGTCCTCAAACGCCATTTTCGGATCCTTATTATCCCTCCAGAGTTTTCCATGGATGTCCAGGTGCGCATTCCCCCAGCGTGCTGCTGCATTCATAATGTTATTCATACATTTGATAACCTTGAGCTAGATGACATGGAACCTAGAGAGATTGTCGAGTTGCTACCAGATGAACCTGTAGGTATACATGGAGTCACTAGAGGCTCTGTTGTAACTAGTGTGGATCGTGATGCGATGGCAGTCGAGAGGGATTGGATTGCACTAAATATGTGGTTGAACTATGCAGATGAGCGGCAGAGGAGAGGAAACCCAGTACTAAATCGACGAGGGGACTAGAGTATCACACAATAGAACCAATTATCGTTTGAGCAAGCTGCTACGGATGTACATTGCACAACTACTATCTAATTGCCTGTGCTTCCTCAAGCCTTTTCATCAGCCAGGCCTTTTGAACTGCTACATATCCATCAGAAGTGTCCGATGCCAACGTGAGATACATCTCGGCACAGCTAACATCTTTTCAGAAACAGTCAATAATAGCTACAGTTTGTTCGGGTGAAAGTACTGAAATATCAAGAGATAATAACTTTGTCGTCGTGTCCTTGGTAAGAGAATCGGTAGACATGAGGGAGGGGGGAGGCAAGCGTGAATGAAGAGAAAGGTTGGAAATGGCGGTCCCAACAGCAGCAGAACCTTCACGAAAAGTATCTTCTATAGACTTGAGTTGATTCCCCACATTCTCCACTGCCACAGGAATTGATGGTGCACGCCGTTTGTGCGTCAAGGAAAGTGTCAACCCGACAGCTGAACGTGAGACGGCTGACACCATGGAGACGTCATCATCATCAGCTTTGCGCTTTCTGATACTCTCGGCACGGACTGAAACACTTGAGGAGGGCTTGATGGAGCTGGTTAGCGAGCTGGCAAATGAAGATGGGGCAGTGGGAGGTGTGAAGTGTGATGGCGTTGACGGAGCACGAAATTGTGACAGCGCAGGCATAGTTACCAGTGACGAAGCGGCCATGCTTGTATTGGCAGAAAATGGGGCGACTGCTGACCCCATTGTGTCGGCACCAGTATTATCCTCAGGCTCACAGTTACCGCTACTATCCGGTCCACTTGAGTTCCTGGATGAGTGAGACAAGTCTTTGGAGGTCAAAGGGGGTTGGGAAGCACTTGTGGAGGGGTCCATAGTGTCCGTGCTACGGAGGGGGAATCGATTCTTGCCTTTACTCTTTAATGGGCCAAGAAGGATCATTTTGTCATAAAACGGCCAGCCCTTGTTCCTGAATGGAGAGGCACCTGGATTTCTCTGTCAAAGAAGGTGATCTTATGATATCGGGTATGAATGTGGTCGATTGCATACCTTGATATACTCCACCCACACTGTTTCATTTTCAATGCCGATATTCGCTCCTAACTCCAGCGAATACACAAATCCTGATGCGTGTGCAAGTAGGTCAACAGCATCAAAGGTTTTTCTAAGCTAGAGAGATTGTATCAGCAAGAGATTTTCGGAGAAAAAGGTACTCACTCGGCTCCATTTCTCCTTACAGGCATTTCTGGTCTTAGGGCCACCTTTTGTGGGGTGAGCAAGTTCAGGAGAGCTTGAAATAGACTGCCAAAATGATTTCTTGAAGTTCAGTCCATCGCCAGCTTCGGCCTTGCGGACAATAACCTGGTCGATCAAGAAGTGAATGTCATTATCGCTCCATGACGCTGGCGGAGCACTTTCAGCACTAGATTTTGCCTTAGCTTTGCCCTTTGGTGAGGACTGTGATGTGGAAGTACGATGAGGGGGCATAGTGCTGTCCTGGTGTTGGTAGTGTCGTCTGTCGTCGTCGTGTTGCCAGCAGATAGTTTCATCAGCCAGTGGCATCTCAGCAGGCAGTATCTCAGCAGATGGCATCTCGGCTTGGGGGCAAAAAGCCCCAAATAAAAACCTTGATTTTTCACCACAATTTTTTTGCCATACTGGGCCTTATAAACTGCAACGAGTGATGGTTTAAACTCAGACAAGCTCAGCCAGGAAAGTGTGGTGTGTGGTCGTGTATTATTCAGATACTGACAAATTCTGTTTCCAAATGCAGCAAGTCACTCGTTCCAGTATATAAGCCTGACTTTTTCTCACGGCCACTTCTTTCCGCTTTTCTTCCTTCTGCCTGCCTATACTAGTGCATGTAGTGTCATTGGTAGTAGCAATGTATCACTTAGCTTTGTTAACCATCAGTGCTGTTAACTTTAACGAGATTAGGCTTTGAAGGGATGTAGCAATGAGTTATCGCTGAATGTCGATTCGAAGTAGACGTAGTGCTGTCATGATTGCACACTCGATAATACCACCCAGAAGGCATCCCACAATATTGGATTAATAAATATTTGTGGCCTCATTAGAGTAGGTTTGATTGCATGAACTGGCCAATGTTGTTGACACATTGAAACAGATCACAATCCGCAAGTTGTTGTTCATGGTGTCTAAAGCAATGTACCAGTTGTAGCGCTATTGATCTATAGGTATGATATCAAACTTTCAGGCTCGGACAGTGATGCTGAATTCAATGTCGGATCTCTGGAAATAGACTGATCTTGAATCCTGTCATAACCAATTGTGGCACTCAGGGAATTTATTACAAGGGCGATGTGTACAAGGTGAGTTCGACAACACGTTTCGGATATCATGTGGATGACATGTGTATGCCTGCAGGCGGCTTCCAGCGAGCTTCTGCGCTTCCTTTGGATTCTTTGACATGGCACCCTCTCATCCCTCTGTGCAATATGTCCTCAGGGAGGCCGCAACCATCCTAAAGACGTGCTCTATCTGTGGCAACAAATTTAAACAGCAAGGGCTTTTGTCTCATGAAAGGAGTTGCAAGAAGCGGAAGGAAAAAGAAAATGACTGCTTGTTCGCTTCCCATCATTATGCAGAGGCTCAGGAAGGTGAGACTGATCTTGATTGTGCACTATTCCAGTATTCGAACCTCGCTCTAGCAGAAAGATGTACCGCGATAGCAGCAGGATTCGTTAATGATGCAAGACCGTCCAATGCTTCAGTGTTCGGTACTGGTGAGCCATCTGCATTGCATTCCCTCTCCTTTCCAGTGGACAACAGTAAGCTCTTTGATCCATATTAATTCCCAGGAGCCGCTAATTTTGTTTTATATTAGCTGTTGCACCTGGTGCTGACCCTGGACCATTCGAAGAATTATTTGGAGAGTTTGGACTACATGAGAAACAAGGTGGGCTTTGTACTTTATACATATCATTGCACTGACGGTCATACCACAGTCCCCCCTGGGATCCCCCAACCAGGACGATCATGCAACAACCCCGACTTGTCCGAATTTAAGACCAAATATCATCCAAGCACTCGATGCGAGCCTATCTACCAATATTATGAAGACTTCCATGCTCAGTCAAGAGCCCTTCGCGGCGTGGTAGACCCGACTCCCTGGAGTCCATTTCATACTCGTGGTGACTTCGAGTTTGCAGAGATCGCACTCGACACCTCTTTAAACAAAAGGCAGGTTGAGACACTCCTCGACCTTTTTGCATGAGTTGCCTGTGGTGACGCTCAGATCATGATCAAGAACAACTCAGAACTTCGTGCAGCCTATGATTCTGCGGAAAAGCAGCTCACTCCTGTGCGTGGTATCCTCTCCTCTCCTCTCCTCTCTATTAATCCATTTGTGCTTCAGTTCCTAAAACATTCAATAACTGTACCCTACAAGAAGGAGGAAAGGACATATGAGGTTCATACATGCTCCATGTGGCAGTGGGCCCTCAACCTCCTCCAAAATCCTGTGCTCGCCCCTTACTTTGAGTGGGATGCCCAGCGTGTCTACAAGTGCAATTCTGCTGGCGAGTTTGAACGTCTCTACGATGAACCATGGACTGGAGATAGCTGGTGGGACATACAAGTACGTATGTAGTATTATTTATTAGAGCACATCGTAATTAAACATTGTATCAATTTTAGTCAAGTTTACCACACAGTATCGAGAACGCTGTACCATTCGCCCTAATACTGTATGCAGACAAGTCAAAGTTGTCAAGTTTCAGTACAGTGAAGGGATAACCTGTCGTTGTTTGGTGTGCAAACTTACCAGTTGAGATATGGAATAGCAAGCAAATAGGAGATGGAACAGTTGTAGGATAGCTCCCCATTGTGAGTTAGATTTTATTTTAATATGAATATCTAATGATAAATATTCGTGGGTAGGTTGGGGAAGACCCTGAGGAAGAGGGAAAGCTTGGATATACGAATCTCAAATGCCTTGTCTGGCACAAGACAATCCTCAAGTTACTAGAGGAGGTTATCCAACACTCCCACTCCAGATATGCATATACGTTGACAACTATGCTTTTCCGCTCACACGTTACATGATACAGATGTATGATGGCTCTTATTCATGGCCATGGTGGAAAATTCCCCTGCCCAGTTTGCTTGGTTCCCAAGGAGCGTCTCCACGACCTTTCCCAGACCTTTCCGCTGTGGTCTCATAGTGAAGGAGAGGAGGCACTGCAAGTTTATGTGCAAAACCAAGCTGCGACTGAAGCCCTTCTTAAAGCACTCGGATTGCGCCCAGTTTCAGTTAGTTATCTCTACTAATAGCAAGGCTTCATTAACTCTGAATCATACAGAACATCTTCTGGCTTGTTCACCATTCATCTCTTCATCGGGCCATCAGTTTCGACTGCCTTCACTGTTTCAATGGTGGTCTATGGGGTCATCACATTTGGCCAGATATGAAGAAAATGTTTGCTTTCTTCGGGCATAAGAGGGAAAAGTCGATAGACCAATAGTGCATATCATCCGCTTTGGAATTTGGTTGTAGAAATTGACGTACTATCAGTATAGCTGATTTCCTGTGTTAGATAGGCCTTCAACATTTTCAACAGGCAATAAATGTCTCGTTCGTGGACGGTAACAAGTTGTGGGATCTTTCTGTTGTAAGTTTTCCAATTATCCAGTCAGTAATACTTTTTCTAATCACTATTGACTCTAGCAAATTTTCTATACTGCGCTTCATGTTCTAAGTAACGCAAAAGATAACCCCACTGGATACAGTCTATTATGAGTCCTAGCCAGCTACCTCCGCCTCGATACCCTGGTCAGTTTGGATGTCTATATGAGTACTACACTCTTGGCGTTCGAGAATGAACTAGAGACCTTCAATATAGCTTTGAAGGTAATTTGTTGCTTTATTCTATGGAGCTAAAGTTGTTTAATGTTGATGCCCTGGAAATAGGGGTACATTGAGAATGCCTCGCAACCGAATGCCATCGGAGACCTCAAGACCGACTGAAACTTTCCCAAGACCCATCTTGCGAAACACTTCATCCACGATGCTCGTAGCAAAGGTGTCACATGGAACTACAGTACCCGCCCAAACGAGGGCATGCATGGGCCATTAAAAGAGGCCTATCAGCTTCGATCCAATGGCAAGGATGTCACAGGCCAGGTATGTCGCTCTGTTATAGCTAAATTGCTTCCCTGCGTTGTTATGGGTGAACTTATGTTTGAATTAGATCTTGCAAGTTGACCACCATCAACTTGCGGTGAAGCTCATCCAAATGTCCATAGACCACGCTAAAGACTCGAATATTGATGATAAAACTGTGGGAGACGACGGAAGCGACTCTGTGATTGGACAAGGACTCATGGGCCCAGGTAACTGCGGCAACCTCAGGTTAGGTTCGCAGTGTCTGTCAATGACACTAGCTGACGTGGAGAACAAGGAGCAATCTGACCACTCCTTTACTCAATTCCATAAGAGATTCGCTGATTTCCTCAACGCCTCTCTCCCTGCATATGACTTTCATATCCGATCCTACATCTGGCTTCCTGTCGACTTCCAGGTGCATGTCTACGCTGACCAAACCTTTCAATTTCCGTCTAACCCTTCCGAATGGCAGGTAACCAAATATCAATATATTAGAATAGATTACGAATCGAAAGTCGACTGGAACCTGTCGACCAACCACCTCCACTGCAACCCCTCCTTTTTTGGACACCCACGATTCGACTCTGTGCTTTTTCAAGACTCCAAGACTGAAACTGCCTATGCCCGACTCCAGTTTGTCTTTATGTGTGAGATCCCCAACATTGATCGGACATTGGCTTTCACTTTCGTTCATCCCTATATAGCCAAGAATGGTAACATTCGTTCCATCAATCATGATCTCCAGCTCAAGCATGTGAAGCTTGTTCCCCATGCAAAATGCACCTTTATTCCGCTATGCTCCATCATTCATGGTGCTGTCCTAGCCCCTGACAACAATCATCAGAACAAGTACTTCGTTGTTAAACATATCGACGGGGACATGTACCTCCGTTTGAACTCCTAGTATAAGTCAAGATATGTTTTATGTTCTCTTGAGTCATTCTCATCATTAGTGTAGCTCTGCGATATTACTCCTACAAAGGATTGGGATATGCAGTATCATGGGGGGTAGCTCAATTTTTCATGTATTTAAATTTAGTTATCTACACCGCAATATCCATGTTCTTCGGACCAGTCCATGCATCCTCCACACTCACCAGTCGCAAGCTCCATATCATATATCAATCGTCTGATGTGATCACTACTGAATAAAAACCACCATTCAAAACTTAAGTGAAAGCTTAAGTGGTTCACTACAGGGTAAGCAAGTTTACTCAGCTACCAGCTCGTGACAGTGCTAATGAATAAAGCACGTTGAAGGCAGTATGCCCATTTACCTCAAGACAGCAGTAAGGCTCTCAACTTACATCGTCAGCTTGGAACCTTGGTCCAGGTTACATCATATCCGACAAAAGATGGGCATATAGATCCTTCCAAACAGATCTAAAACACAGGCCTGAATCCTTCAGGCTGTGAACATAAAGTCCTCTGGTAGGTATCCATTGTCTTTCGTTGTCCCCTACCTTCTGCTTCGCTTCACAGCCCACTTCAAATGCTCTCCAGCCAGCATGATGGTTTTAGCTCTGAAGAAAACTTTTGTTTCAATGTTGATAGTTTGGATTCGGACCAAGAGGTCAATGATCAACTCCAGAGGGTCATCACCAATCCTCCACCTGATGCTCAGATCCATGAGTTACGGATGGTGAGTAAAGTTCAGTGTTCGTTCATATTGTTTTATCTGATAGTCCAGCAAGGCACTTGCATTTGTGCAACAAGCCTACCTAGAGATGCGCGAAAAATTTCTGAGCATGGACAAAGAACTGGCCAAGCTCTCCTCAGCAATCCCTGCGAAAAAGCATGGTCAAATCCTAAATAGTACAGACACACTCAATAACCAAATTATGATGATGGCGAGGAAGTATGTGTTGTTGTATCATTTCTGGGTCATTGACGGTCTCTTTCCTGCTGGTCCAATCCCTGGGGTCAACCCCTGTGATCCAATGCGGTGGGTTTTGAAGGAGTCGAGGCTCAAGGGGGCTTTGGCAGAGCTTTATGCCATGATACCCAAGGGGATGCACAAGTCAATGTCGATCTACCAACAGTTTGGCTCCGTGGTATGTGCAATATGAATTACTGATTCAGATTTCTAACTAGTTGGATCTTATACTAGTTTACGAGTGCTCTTAATCAAGAGAGGTCGAATATCCTGAAGGTGATCAAGGGTATGGCCCCCACGCTGTTTTCAACTTATGGTCTGGATTCCTCGCTGTTTTCTGGCAATGCTGCTGTGAGGCAAAACAACATAGCTGTCCTATGCCTCCTCAAGAGAGATGGACAAGGGAACTATACTCCCCTTGCTCTGATCCTTTTCGTGAACCCTGAGGAGATGTCAGCATCGGGGTTCTTGCAGAGCCTGCTTCTCTTGAAGGTGAGTTGCTTTGGTTCTGAGCTGCTGGGAATGACATAGTACTATATTTTATTAGATCATTCATATTCTACTCTTCGGCAAGGCATCTCTCTCGAATCAAAAGTGCAGCCGTCCAAAGGCAAGGGGGGAGTGATTGGGAATCTTGAGTGTCACAGAGGGCTTGGTAGCTGGTGCAGCGATCATGGTGAGCTCGTTTCAGTACCTATTTGATGTTCGGCCCATGTTCTCTTTTTTACAAAAATACAGGCCCACTTTCTGTTAACACACGACACTGAACTTTCACAAGTCGGTGGACAGACGGGCATCAAGTATCTGGAGGATTATGGGTTCTACCTCCAAAGACTACTCAAACGGACGTTGTGGGCAGCCAACACCATCGAGTTCTACAATTGTGAACTATTCGGGAGGAATGTTGTACAAGATACTCAAACAAATGTGAATGCCCCCGCCCCTGCCCCACCTTGCACCTGGGAAGATGACATGTTGGACGCTCTGGACAATGACATACCCGTCCAACCACCTACCGATACCCATCCCCTACTCTCTGTGCCTGAGGAAATGCGACAATCCCCACACTGCCTCCCAGCCTTGGTTCCTTTGTCACCTCGGAATCATTCACTATGAATGTGACTTCCAGGGTTGGCCTGGCCACCAGAACCACAGAATCCTCGGTGATATCTCAGCTTGAGTTCGACACTGCTCAAATGAGTTTGAGCAGGGCAGGCGATGCAGCAATCCGGGCCCCACCACCTTCTCAGCCTTCTCAGAGTCGCCCTAGCTCTGGAAGGATTGTGTTCGCTGACCTGGCATGCCCCTCACAAGCACTCACATCTGCATCCCTGAATCAAGCAGAGGATGGGGTAGCTCTACCAGCTAGGGCTCAGCAGGTGGGGCATACTACAGGGAAGGGAAAAAGGAATGCAACAAAAGGCTGAAGGTGCAATCATGTATCGTTTCCCTCTATGCTAGTTGTACTGTCATGCAATATATCGGACTCTTTGTGTGATCTAAGCTGCTCTGTGACTGATATCAAGTCTGAATTGCACCTATCTTAGTACATACATCCATTACTCATCAAATCATAAGAATTGCCCTCGGAGGTCATGCGATCAGAAAACCACGATTCTAATGCACTGACCATGGAAAGTCACATGATCAGCTGGTCACAGCGGTTGCAATGTGACGGTACTCGCTGGATAGGCATTTTAATGGAAAACTTTGCCATAATAATAGCTTGTAATAATACAATTATTTTGTAATACAGTGTGTCCATATCAAGTAATGATAACAAATAGGTGTGAGTAATTATACCTTGTAATGGCATGATAACCCATGATTATGACATGTTCAGACAAAGTGGGTTTTATTGAAATGTCTAAAAACAGAGGGGTGGAAACTAGTGCCTTATAAGTCATGTCAATGCCTTAACATGGGTTTCGAAAATTTGTGACATTAGGCTTGTTTACACCACTTGGGGGAATTGCCATCTGTGCAAGCTGGCATCAACCTTGCTCAGCCAATGAGAGGAAACAATGTCGTTGCAGTAGGAGGACAAAGCATACTATACATTAGCTCAGAGAGACGGTGAGAATTACATACAAAGCTGACAGTACACAAAGAAGATACAAGGGGCATGACAACAAGTAAGATAAGCGAACAAGAGGAAAGAGCGATCAGAGCAAGCACACCAGAGCTTCTAAGGAGTGAAAGCATTCAACGCACGAATTGAATGTCACCCAAGAAGCTTGCCTGTCACAAAGAAAGTGAATCAAATCCTTGGTGTCTTCGTCTGCTTGCCTGATCACAGAATAAAGACTGCACATACAAAAAGGGAGGGGAACATACCTTTGAACCAATTGATGGAGCTTGGGAATGTTGCATGAGCACAGAGAGATTGGTTCACAGGGACAGTTATTGGCATGCATGATGACGATGAAAGTAAACTTGACCGAAATCATGAGAGAGGGAAATGGTGATGCTAGTTAAATTGAATTCAAGCCATTTGTAGATGTTGTGCTTGTTGTAGGCAGGGATTGTTACTTGACAGTCTATGTCAAACCACAAAGTTTCTTGGCTGAAGTAACATCATTGACCTGGCTAAACTGCTGAGTGGAAGGATGTCACTTTTCAATCTGTATGTTGTGCTTTCATGTAGTCACGGTCGAGATTCAACTCGGTGTGAAAAATCTAAGTAAAAGGGCAGTGATTGCCCACTACACTAATTAGCAATAGTGATAAGGTAAAGCAAAAACTGGTACTCTCCTCAGCCGCTGCCCAAGGAGTAGCAGGAATGACTGAGGAGAGCCCAGGAGTGAAAGGGAATATATATATAAGGTAGGTGAAGATGCGAGCATGAAGTCCAATCAACTCTGAAGCAAAACAAGCAATCTCCGTAAGGAAATAGTAAAGAAGGGGTATGAAGTTATGGAATGAGAATGAAGCAAAGATAGGGTAAAGGGGTGACGTAAGGAATGCATACTGATATGCCATTGGACACAAGTCCGGCCATTCTATCCATCTCCAACTGTTTCCATGAGACTTTGGTAACTCCTATGTAGGAGTTATACAGTGGCTCAAAAAACTGTCTGAATGTTTGCCTATTTTGCACTAAATGCAATGTCCTGTGAGAACCACTAATCCTAACCCTATTATGTAAGTGTACCAAATATAGTACTAACCCTTGGATATCTACTGATGCAAGAATCAAGGGATTTGGATA
>JBBPMX010000650.1:0-10697 GCA_038090515.1 Pulveroboletus cf. viridisquamosus
AATGGAATTGCTGCTCAAGGACCCAGATCTCCATCCATTAGTGGAGTCACCCGAGATGGTCAGCTGGATGAGCCCAGGAAGACACACCATGACTTACAACATCGTACGTGATTCCAAACGACCTCCTCAGGACTCTTCCGTCCCCGTCCACTCACACATCATCTCTCAGCGTGCCAAAACAGGATATACTCTCGTCCTGATCCATCCCGATGATAGCTCAGTGGAGTCTTGGACACCTGAAGGTAGTGTGGACAAGATGAGAGTCGACTTTGTGGGTTGGGAACCACGGTACGTGCAAGCTCCCCCGATCATACAACGTTCTCATTATATGGTTGCTATATACAGGATTCAGAAACTGCTTGCACTCATTCCCTCTACGCTCAATTGGAAACTCATGGACCGCTCCCCGCTGAGTACGTTCAGGATCAGGCGTGGGTGGGTGTGGGGGCGGATAGGGCGAGGACATTGGATATACCACGTGCGCCAGGGTCTGTGTTGCGCAAGGTCGGTTCTATTGATCGTGGTCTCAGTCAGTTGTCACCCAACATAGAGGAGAGAAGCGGGATCGAGGATAAAAGTGAGCCGCTGAACAGTGGATTCGCTTTCGTCAAGGCAGAGGAAAACAACCCTATCAACGTCAAGGTGTGTTCTTGGGTTCCGTTCCATGACACCTGACGGACGCTTCTCCTTATTTGTACACACACAGGTCGTCAGTTCGCCGGGGGATGAAGTCTTTCAAAACCAAGCGAAATACAAAATCGAGCAAGCTGTAGGGTGCTTATGCAACCAAGGTTGGCAAAGACGTGTCGAGCATTCGGTGTGTGCGTTGCGTTCCTTCTTCCCTTTGTTTCTTGAGGGGGCGCCTGTGTGCACGCTCATGCGGTTCCTCTGTGTTCGAACAGGTTCCTGATGATGGGACTAGGATAAGTGAAGACGACACGCCGTCGTTGCTCGATATGGAGGATAACGGTACGTGATCTTTGGACGTGGAATGGTCGGGAGTTGATCCCTGTCTTCCTTTTCTTTCTTGCCCGCACGCTAGACACGGTGTTGACGTCATAGTCGAACATGCGTTTTTTCATTTTGTGTCAGGTTGTCCTCTGACGATGGTGGTCAGAGGTGGGCGGGGCGCCATGATCGACGGTGTTGGCCAGTAAAAACGGAGGAGCTCACCGCTGTACACGAGGGACTCAAACGGCTCCGTCACGATCTGTCTATTTCATCCTCTCAAATTGGTGAGTTTTGGCCAGATTATGAAACGCGATCTATGGTTTTTACGTCTCCGATAGAGAGTTTGAAAGGGTTGGACATCGCCAAAACGGAAGAGCTCGCCTCTGTACACAAGGAACTTGAACAGCTCCGTCACGATTTGTCCATTTCATCCTCCCAAATCGGTGAGTTCTAGCGGGGTTACAGAACGCGGTCTATGGTGTTTACTTCTCCGATAGAGAGTTTGAAAAGGTTAGACATCGCCAAAACAGAGGAACTCACCATTGCGCACAGGGAGCTCGAACAGCTCTGTCACGACCCGTCCATTTCATTCTCTCAGATTGTCGAATATCAGCAACGCTGTATGGCTCTGACGGCACAGTCAGTGGAACTTATTTCCCAAATCGAGCAATGGAAAAGTGCAGACACGGTCAGAGCGAAGGAGCTCGACACCACACGCGAGAAGGTTGCACAGCTCCAAGACGAGTTATCCGCCTCATCTTCTCGAATCACCGAGTTCGAGCGGCGTTATGAGGTACACTCGACAGAGCTCCGCTCTCTCCAGCAACTCCGGACCACGTTGTCGCCTGCCAGTGGCAAAGATGGCACGATCACTACGCTCTGCGGTCAAGTCGACCAATGGAAACTAGTGAACGTTACCAAAGCGGAAGAACTCGCGCGCACGAGCAGGGAGGTTGAGCAACTTCAGCGCAAGCTCACCATTTCGTTCACCCGAATCGAGGAGCTCCAGAGGCATCATGACGAGAAACTTGGAGCCCTCGGACAGTCCCCCTGAATTTCAGAAGAGTCGAGGAAGCTCTATGAGAGGATTATGACTGAAAGGAAGGATTACGCTGCTGTCATCGAGCTCTCCATGACAATCGATCAATAGCTGCGTGCTGATGCCAAGAGAGCGGAGGATCTCGCGCTTGAACTTGGACAGAGGAACGAGGAGAATGAGGAGCTGCGAGAGCATCTCATTATTCTCAAGGAGATTTACGTCCGAGCCCCCAAGCTCAGAGAGCTCTTTCAGTCTGAAACCATCGAGGTCCAGCAACAGTATGAAGAGCGTTGCAAAGAGCTCGAGTCGGCCAGTACTTTTGACATGCCTGCCCACTTGGCTACGATGATATCAGTGATCCATATGCCCCAAGGTTGGAATGGTCATCGGTCCCGATCTCTACGTCACTGATTGATAACGCACCTATGGCAGCTGAAAATTTATCTTGGGATCAGTTGCACGAGGTATGATACATGATACCTTGCTCGGACCAGCGCGGTCTTGTCAACGTTTGGACACACCTGCTTCCAAACCGAAAATTCAATGTTAACGTTAAGCAAGCAATGATGACGAAATACGCAATGGCAATTAATATTTCGACAACCATCCCTGATTTCAGAGAGTCAGATGTTATCTGCTCGGAAAGGGAAGACCACCGCCACTGAGAAGGGTCAACTTGAAGTACGTGGGGAAGGTTGGTATCTTTGGTCTCTGAAAGCGTGTCAGAGGCAAGACTCTTATCAAAGATCGGGCCAGACCTATCACCACGAACCCCCAACACGCTGGCTGATAACGACGATCGAGACGTCATTGACCTTGACTTTCGAAGCTGAAGCGCTTCAGCATGGAACCGAATAGATGCCTCATGGGCCGTCGCATGAAGTTAACCTTGCATAGGGGTTGTTACGCTTTGCTTCTTGCCTGAGGATCGCCGAATTCATTTCCGGCCAGATAAAATTCACATGCCTCTCCTGTACTGGCTCGTAGGCACGCGTCCATTCGCACCCCATGCCCGACCTTACCATCCATCATCAACAACCTCGATGAACCTATTCATGTTTCTTTCTTCATCACTGCGCCAACACATTGGTGAAACAACCTTCAGCCAGGTGAGCGCTGGACGACGCACCTGCCAACCCTCCCGCTCTACTTTCAAGCACGTTGGGTCGAGCGCACAGACGATAGCGGGCTCATCTATCGATCCTGCGAGTTTTGTCCAGAGGAATCTTGGGAGATGAGTGCGACGATCGGAACAGCCTGTGCGATGGGGACCGCATCGGTCGTAACTGGGATGACATCTGTCTTCGCAGGCGGCGCGCTCCTCTCGGCGCCTCTCATGATGGCGGCCAACGCTGGTGAGTCACAACTCGTGCATATACGCAAGAGACTGAACGCAGCTCCTACTAGGTGGGGCTAAATACGCAACGATGGGCAGTGACACTAAAGTTTGCGAGGCGCGGGTATGGGTGCCATGGTTCGAGCACAAGGAGTATTCGGTGAGGATGGTTGGTGCGGAACGATACGGCCTGTGGGATGTAAAGGGGAATAGGCAGGCGTAGGTCTATGTAGCCCCGGCGACGTGCTAAGCACTGTACGAGATGCTGTATTTTACGAGGCTCTGTTTTCCGTTGCAGTCGTGCAGAACTGGATCATTCAAGCCACCAACGAAGAAGCGAAACAAACGGTGTACGTATGAAATTGCCCTCGTCTGAGATGTGTCGGATCCGCGCAGTGCCGAATGTCGAGTGTGTCTGCGAAGAGAGTTGGCAGAGTCGAGTAATACAATACAGAGGTCATTATGAAGCCGAGCGAAGAGACAGTGAGAGTGTCCGCACGGGACAGCTGGGATCCTTGATCGGGGGTGGGATCATTCCTGTTGAGGTCGACAGACGATGTCCGGAGAGGAAAGGCGTACATACCCGAGCGCGAAGAATGGATCGAGAGCAACTGACCGTGGGATCACTCTAAGACAAGGGGTGTGTGAACAAGGGATGGAAGGTGTCGATATCACTCACCAAAGTCTTCGACATGACTACACAATGCAGGGACACACCTTGCTCGCCCCGAGGCCCACTCCTTGAGACCCCCAAAAAGTAGGATTGGTAACCTAGGAGACGGGCCATGTCTTGGGTGATCTTAGAAAGCATTTCCGATGAAGCCATCGAAATCAACACCACGGACCGGTAGGCTTCGGCCTGCGCTCACGGGTCATCCATGCAATCCAAAGTGAAAAACATGATACAATGAGTTCTCATTCCATAAAGCGTACATCCAAATTCACTCGAGGTGTCACCTTTAACCATTTTCCTACATAAGGGGCCGATAGACCATCCAGAGGCTCTGGCCGAAACAGCCTCCTCGAACCTCCTCTCTGCCTCTTCAAAGTTGATCACGTTCCTGATCGCGTTGAGGTACTATATGGGAGCGCGTCAACCGATTGCATAGTCAGCCTCGTTGGAACGCTCACCTCAGCCTTGATGTTGAGATACTGGAGGTAAAAGGCGTGTTCCCAGATGTCGACACCGATGATGGGGACATGTGACAACAACGGGTCCTGGTTCCCCGTCATCACGATCTCAAGCGTCCTGTTCTTGGGGTTAAAACCCTGCACGAATCCCGCGTCGACGACAAGAAGGGCAATTGAGCTCGGTGACAAACACGAGCCACGGATAAACGACGTAAGAGCCAACCCCACCCGGAACCCTGGATGGCTATCGTGGCCGCGTTGAACTCCTTCTTGAAGTTTTCGAACGAACCAAAGATAGTCTCGAGGGCTGTCCTCAGCGGCCCGTCATTAAGGCGACCGCCCCCAGCTGCAGCGGGCGCTAGTTTCGTCCAGAAGAGAGAGTGGTTGATGTGACCTGAGTGGCAGGGAAGATCGTGAGAAACCGTGGGATCAATCGCGATCAATGATAATGATAACGGGAATGATAACAAGGGTCGTTCGTAATACTTACCACCAGTGCACCATTGAAGCGGATGGCAGCTTGGACGGCAATGCATTCCTTGGGGGTGGAAGCTTTGAGATAATTGGCCTCGGCGGCGTTGAGAGCGGTCACGTATGCCTGATGATGCCTCTGGTGGTGGAGGGTCATGATTTGCTCTGAGATGTAGGGCTCGAGCGCATTGTAGGGGAGGAAGCGTGTGGGCCATGTCTGCGTGTGGATGGTAATGGGAGGAAAGAAAGAGTTATGCACTGCCCCGCTTGATCTTGGCTGATATCCTCCTGTTCATCGACTCAGTATACAAGTATGCTGCAGACGGTGCGAACAGTGTCCCCCTGAGCGACTGGTATGATACCCTCAGTGGTGTGTCGGATGGCTTCAAGGCACGCCCTGTCGTTGGGGGCCATCTTGCCTTGGTAGGTTTACATCGCTGATTGGATGCTTGAATTAAAAGCTTTTGGTTGTAGCTTGCGTTATAGAGGATAGGCAAGGGGTGTTGTATGTACGGTGGAAAATGTTTTGGTATACCTGTAGTAGTAACCGTGCTGATTGAGAGTTCCCATAATTGGTGGCTGTGCTTGCCTAAGCACTCGCCGCGTCCGTCATTCCAAGCCTGCCGTCGTTCGACCCAGTTTGTATCCGGCTCAGCCTATTGGCGTTGGTCCCTGGCAATACTCAGGCGTTGCGCAGGAATCATGTCGCCATTCAACACCCCAACCGCGGTGCTCAGTGGATTCAAGGAACGACCAGAGTCGCTGCTTGTCCAAGGTGATTTCTGCTCACCGTGACGCACAGGAACTTCTTATTAACGGTCTGTCAAGGGAACAGGCTGTATATTGGCACGGCAACCGGAAGTATACATATTTACGACTTGGATGATGCGGGTGTGTTGTCTCTCACTCATGCATCCTCCCTGATCAGCTGTGTGGGTCGATGAGCGGAAGGAGCCAGCCCAATAGCCATGCCTGTGGAAATAAAGAGCGGATTATCAAGAAAGGGCATCGATCAGCTTGGGTACATCAAAGACATCAACTTGCTCATTGTCCTCTCTGGTTTGACTCTCCTCCTATCAGGTAATTTGTCGGCTCAGTAATTCCTACCTCTTGTTTCTTCCCAGAACACCTCCCAGCATTATACCCTCTGCCTTCCTTTTCATCACCCACAAAACTCGATCAGGCAAAAGGCACCCTGTCGTTTGCCATTCATTCGAGTGTGGTAAATGTCTCTGAAGCTCAGAGTCCCGGTCCATCTAGCTCTCCCCCATTGGGAGGATTTTCGAGCATAGTAGAGAAGGCGTCGATACCAATTCCAACTATCGTGACCACTCTTGTGGTAGGTTGCCGTCGGAGAGTAGTGGTGTACAGCTGGAAGGATGGCGAGGCTGAAGAAACTAAGGTATGTCGATATGTTTGTATGCGGCTCTGCTATCCCTCTGTCCTTACTCATGGCCTTACCTTGCTTGATGCACGTGTAATGCAATGACGGTTAGGAAATGGCACTTCCTCACTCTCCTCGTGCAGTAGCGTTCTTGAGTCCCTCCCGCACATGTTTCGCATACTCTCCTACCGAATATGCAATTTTCTCTCTGGAGGACTCGACAGTAGTTGATATTACGTTGCCTGCGCTCGTACCTACTGCCCCTTCGTCATCGGGCTTAGGGACGGGAAAGTCGTTCACCGGTTTGTCAAGTTACATGAGTCTTGGCCTGGGAGGCAAGTCCGTGAAACCCGGCCTCGTAAGGGTTGGTGAGGGAGAGGTGGTTGTCGTCAGGGAGAGTAAGGGGGTCCATTTCTTTGTGGGTCCACGGGTTTGTCATCGATATCGAGGCCAACGCGAAGAGTAATAGCACTAACTGGCCGACTCAGCCTGAAGAAGTCGGTGAGTTCTGCTGTTCTCCGTCCCTACTTATTGACCGTTTCACTATTACCCCCGAATATCTCTAGCATTCGTGAACCCGTATATATTTTCCATCCTTCCAGCTGGCACTGTACCCGCTACCACGGACCATTCTAATAACTTGAGCAACCCACCTCTTCCCACGAGCTCTTCAACGGCACCGCAAACGCACTCGCCCTTTATCCAGGCTCCTGTAATCCAGATTATCTCCTCTATTAATATGCTCCCGGTGCAGACGATCGCCTTCCCTTTCCCTCAATCATCCACTTCCTTGAATAGCGCGAATACATCTATGGCCAGCGCCGTGAATTCATCCCTGCGGCTACTCACCACCGGTGTCACGTCTACTCTTTCAAGAACGACTCTCGCAGCAGCTCAGAAGATACCGTCTCAACTCTTTCTTGTCTCTACAGCTCTCGACCGGACACTCACAGCTTCGGAGGGTACAACTATCTGGAGGTTTACTATGCGCGATTGGGATGCGCAAATCGACGAATTGGTTTCAAGCGCGTCCTCCGTCGAGGCACTAACACTACTAGATCATGTCTACGGTCCAATCCCTAGTCCAAAACGGACACTAATTCTCACTCTCAATGCCGTTTCGCAAATTCGGTCTGGCAAGTACGACGATGCAATAAATACATTCCTGGATCTCAATGTAAACCCTGCAAAAGTGATCGCATTGTATCCTAACGAGGTAGCTGGACGACTGGCGGTGAAACAGGACGAATGGATAGCTCTGTTTGGGGGCCCGGTTGCACCGTCAAAAGAGTCGCCTAGTGGAGGGATTGGTGGGGCCGAGGACGCGGCGTCAACCAGGTCGAGTGACATGGGGGGTAAGGACAGTGCGGAGGCAAGTAAAGAACGGCTTCCGGTGACAATTTCGAGGTCATCGTCGCCAACAGGCTCGATCAGAGCACAGGCAAAGACGAGTTTTGGGGCATTGTTCCCTGCGGCTGTCGCATCCAAGGAAGACAACGTTGCTTCGCTGAGCGGAAGGAAGAAGGGCAAATTAATCGGTATGTGCTATTTGACTGCTGTGAACCGTATCAGTATCGTTTGGTACAGACATCTTTCCGTACAGATGACACGACGCGTTCCCTGGAGACGCTCTGGCGCTACTTGACGTCTCTTCGGCCAAAGCTCGCCGGCACACTCGCGTCGCGCAACATAACTCCCTCGCAATCGCACTTGTTCCCGACGCTGTCCTCCACCTCCCCAGCCTCTCTCTACGCTCTACCGTCTGGTGTTGCGCTCACAGACCTCACCGAAGACGAGCTCGTGAAAAGAGCACAAATCGTCGACACACAGCGTTGTTCAAGAGTTATTTGATCGGGAGACCGAGTATGTTGGGCCCGCTCTGTCGGTTGCCGAATTGGTGCGAGGTGGAGGAAGTGGAGGAGGAGCTGAGAGCGAGAGAGGTGAGCCGTTTTTGGCCGTTCTTATATTCCATATTGCATTCGCACGAGTGGGAGACGATGATTCATTAACACATACCCCTGAACACAGAAACATGCAGAACTTATATTCCTGTACAACGGAAGAAAGATGCACGCAAAGGCTCTCAAGTCACTGCAGCAGTACGTATCTTCAATCTACAGAGGATCTTGACAAATCCGACGAACTACATTTTTTCGTGTCCCAATCAGGCTCGGTGGGAAAGAAGACGACATGAAGGACAGACTTGGACCTTCCATCTCGTATTTGCGGAAGCTCGGTCAGGAATACTTAGACCAGATCTTTCCGAGTTGTCGCCAGACTCATGCGACATGTTTCTGTTAGATCTTTACTTCGGACGATGTTGAACTTCCTTATGGAGCAGTGACAGACTACCTCGAAAAGTTTGACCCCTGCGTAGCGACACGATATCTCGAGTACATCATTGATGAGAAAGAAGGGGGGAGCTCCAGCTTCCACGATCGATTAGTCGAACTGTATCTTGGGATGACGATGACTGCAAAGAGGAAGGGGGAAGAGGGTGAGTTCTCTACTGAATACTTGTGTGATATGAGCATTGATGTTGCGTTTTGGGCTGTCTGGACGGGTCAACCGATACAGACAAGCATGTGGAGGTGTATGCGAAACTGTTGAAGTTTATCGACACGACGGAACATTATCGGCCTGATCTATTATATGGACTACTCTCAGAAGGTGAGTGACACTCCCTGCGGTCCCTTGCACAGCTTACCTATTTCACCTCAGACCTGTACGAAGCACGTGCGATCCTGCTGAGTCAGATGGGCAGACATGAACACGCGCTCGAACTATACGTCTACAGGCTAAGAGACTTTGCAAAGGCCGAAGAGTACGATTTCTTTTACCTGATATCCAACCTGGTTATCTCACGCTGAATCACTTGTAGACATTGTAAAAAGACGTCAAGAACAGCTTCGACACCGTCCCCACTCTTCCTCCTCCTCCTCAAACTTTACCTTCAGCCGACTATTCCGAATCCTCCGAACCTGCCCTCGCCCGCTCTATCCCTCATCGCGCGACACAGTGCCCATCTTGATCCGGTCGAAACCCTGCAACTCCTCCCACCGCTTGTGAGCGCCGAGGACGTGAGACCGTTTTTGGTACAATCGTTGCGTGCACCCGTATTCGACAGTTGCGTCGTGCGAGAGGTGAGCCTGGCGAGGAAGGAAGACGTAGAGAGACAGTTGATGAAACTCGAGTCGAGACGGGTAAAGGTGACGGACAGCCGAATGTACGTTGGGTCATACGCGCCGCGCTGACGTTGGATGCCTAACTGTACTGTTTAGATGCCCGCAGTGTCATAAGCGACTGGGGAATAGCGTTATCGCAGTGCATGCGCCACGGTGAGGAACTCCTGTTTGTCTTCAGGGATGAGCTGATTGGGCTTCGTGATGATAGGGGTGAAGTGACACACTATCAATGTCGCGAAGCGTTTTCCAAGAAGCTTGGCGCTGCACGACAAGCTTGACAGTCTGAGACTTGTGATCAGGGTTTTGTTGGGTGGCTGGTATGCCTGGCATACTGACACTAATACATAGTGGAATATATGTATGTAGTTTGACCACAGCGAGTGTACTTTGACCAAGCCCGGTTACTGATCTCAGAACTGAGCACCCTTGTCTAGCCCTGGAAATCCCGTCCTCGTGTGTTATACGATCGTGCGTTATATGATACCGAACGGCCTCTGCCTCACGCCTATTCTCCTGCAAGTACTGGTCGACATTTTTGGTCCAACCACCTCAAGTAGTGGTGGTCTGCAGGGATAAATGACAGATTTAGAAACTTCCGCTTCTCAAATCACCGAGCTACAGCAACATTACGACACGCGATCGAAGGAGCTCAGCACCCTTCACGAACAGCTCCGAAAGACAAGGAATCAGACAGCGAAGCCGTGCCGTATCCACTCTGATCTCTCAACTTGAGGAGTGGAAACGTTCAGATGCTATTAAAACAGAGCAGCTCGCCCAGCTTCGTCGTGACCTGGCCACTTCATCCTCCCAAATCGGTGAGTCCTAGCAGGGTTACGAAATGCGGTTTATGATGTTTACTTCTCCAATAGAGGGTTTGACAAAGTTGGACGTCATCAAAACGGAGGAATTCACCACCGTGCACAAGGAACTCCAGCAGCTCCGCCACGATCGATATCTGTCCACCTCATCCTCTCAAATTATCGAATACCAGCAACGCTGTGCGGCTCTTTCGGCGCGGGCGGTGGAGCTCACTTCCCAAATCGAGCAGTGGAAAGGTGCAGACACCGCCAGAGCGAAGGAACTCAACACCACGCGCGAGAAGGTTGCGCAGCTCCAAGACGAGTTATCCGTCTCACCTTCTCGAATTAACGAGCTCCAGTAGCGTTATGATGTACAGTCGACGGAGCTCCGCTCCCTCCA
>JBBPMX010000651.1:0-10677 GCA_038090515.1 Pulveroboletus cf. viridisquamosus
TGCCATGGCACTGAGATATAACAATTTCAAAATGACATGTCATTGGGACACTTATTTGAGCAACATTTCTATTCAGTAATTTTAGTACTTTGTATGCCCTCCCTTTGCCTTTATCACTACCTCTAGTTTTCTAGGCATGCTTTCTATCAATATTTAACATTCCCCAGGCTCTATTTTGCCCCATTCTATTTCAATCCTATCCTAAAGCTCCTAAACCCCTCTTGGTGTTGTTGGATAGTTATTAAGCTTCTTTTTGAGAATTTGCCAGAGATGTTCAATAGGATTAAGATCTGGAGATTGTGCTGGCCAATCAAGAACCTTGATCCCTTGAGATTCCAGCCACTCCTGGGCCCTTTTAGAGGTATGCTTGGGATCATTATCTTGTTGAAAGATAATACTCTCTTCAGGAATCCCAGATTTTTCCATCACAGGAAGCAGATTATCCTCCAAAATGGAGACATACTGCTCAGCATTCATCCTCCCTTCTACCTCTGCAAGGATCCCCACACCATTCCAGCCCATGCATCCCCAAACCATCAAGGAACCTCCAAACTTTACTGTTCCTTGTACCTCCTTGTCTTGCAAAGGTTTTCCTACCTCTTTCCACACATACTTCCTTCCATCTGACCCAATTCTGTTGATCTTGGTCTCATCTGACCAAATTACCTTAGTCCAGTCCTCCACAGTCCAGTTTTGGTGCTTCAGAGCAAAGTCCAGTCTATGTTTTCTATGTTTCACAGACAAGAGCAGCTTTTTCTTCTTGATAACAGCCTTCAGAGATGCAGACTTTAGTACAATGTGAATAGTCTGAGGAGAGATAGGAGAGGAGAGGGTAGAATTGATGAGATGGGTTGCTTGAACAGCATTTTCAACCTTGCCAGAGGTAATACTAGAGACAATTCTTATTTTATCAACAGAAGAAAGTTTAGAAGGAGGGCCTAATTTGATGTTTTCCCTGCCTGTATGAATTTCTTTAAGAACCCTGGCCACAGTGGATTTCCCCAGACCAGTTTGAGAGGATATCTTCCTAGCAAAAAGGCCAGATTCAGAGAGAAAGAGAATATGAGCTCTAACAGAGGCAGGAATTGGTTTCATGATGAAGTAAGGCTAGCTGGATGGTATCTCTGCCCTTTATAGTGCCTAGGGTTATGTAAGTTACATAATAACACAAGTTTTAAACTCAGCATCCATCAGAACATTATGTTATTTACTAAAAAATGACTAACAATATCATGCTCAAATAAGTGTCCCAATGACATGTCATTTTGAAATTGTTATATCTCAGTGCCATGGCAACAAAATTGCATGACTAAAAGCTCATCTTCAGGGTAGGAGTTAGGGCTATTTATGACCCTGCAAGGGTCAGAGCTAATACATTTTGGTTCTCTTGCAAATATCAAGTCTATCCAAAATGGCCAAACATTGGGACACTTATTTGAGCCACTGTAAGTGCTTGCATAAGTCAATTATGTAGTTAGCATAACTGACCATGTCCAGGTCTGATCCAGTGATGTCTATAGGTTTATGCAACTCCTAACTCTGGAGTTGCAGGAGTTACGCAGGAGTTGGGTTGGACTTTCCAGAGTTGAATAGGAGTGCCCAAAGGAGTTTGAAGTTATCATTTCTGACAGCCAGCATAGATCAATACCAACAGTCAATAATCATTTCTTGAACATATTCTTCAGAGTATCAAAAAATTCCTAAGTGGTCTTTTTGTGCATAATGTGAGCATAGAGGGTGTTCAGTAGGGTTGTGGCAATGATGTGTCAAGCCAAGGTGTCCTTCTCAAGCCATGTATTTAGATCCTTCTTATATTTCTTGACAGCTTCTGTCTCATTGGTAGTGGTTGGTATTCACACAGGAGATTTGCCAAGTGCAGAGTCAGTTGGGTGACACTTTGTACCATCAAGGTAGCCATGGAGGCCTCAAGTGGTGAGCACAACCTGTAGTTAACTCTTCCACAGGATCCATTTCTTTCTGGCCATGTTGAGTTTGGGAAGTTTAAGATCTTGGATTTTCAAATAAGACATCTGAGTGGTCTTTTAGCAATTACTACTTCATTTCTTTTAGGCCTTTGAGTCAGGGCTCATAACCTATAGTGCACAGTAGGTCTCAGTAGACTGTGATAGACAGTTACTAAGATGTAGCACACAGAAACTATTTCTACTAGAGTCCAATGCTTACATAATCATATATCATTAAGTCCTACAGTAAGTGATGCTAACTACAGTCACACACAGGTTCTATTCATAGTCAATGTAATACTTCCAATGTGTGTCATGATGTAAGGATAGATTAGCCCTTATAAATGTTAAACAGTCTGGAACATACCATCATCTTTTTAGAACCATAAACTGATTGCAGCACCTGTCCCAAGAATGTCTCCATGCCCAGCCCAAACAAGGGATCTGTCACTGATCAGCCCTGACTCACCTTCATCATTTATGTTCTATCAGGAACTCAAAAAGACCAAAAGAACACTTGAGGTAGAGATCAAGAGAAACAATGAATTTCAAGCATGAGGACTAAGTACAGTCAACTCCCTCTTAACACATACCCCATGTAACACATAACATGATTATTTTGGTTCCCAAGTCTGTTCGCAGGAATAAACCCATAGCTCCTTTATAACAGGTAATACATACTAAATTTTGATAACCATAACACATACTTTGCTTACATAGTGGGAAGAAAAACCTATATATGGTAATTTTATTTCCTTACTTGTCAAAATAGGCAACTGTGAACCCAAACACTTCACTTATTCCCATGAAACCTATTGACATGCTAAAAAAGGGTTTGGCCAAGCTTCAGGAACAAGTCCAAGAATGAAAGGCAAAACTCACAGCCAAGCTAGGAGCTGGTGATCTGGTATCTGAAGATGATCTAGAGTGGCTTGATGATGATGGGAATTTGATAGATGAGGAACAGGTGATAGAAATCTTAGAGGGTGCATCTGACTATAAATCAGTTGGGACAGGAGGGTAAATCCATTGCACAGAGACTATTGCAGCTTGCAGGAGGTAATGGTAAAAGTGCTGCACCATCAAAAAAGCGAAAGCGTAGGTTCTTTTTTATATTTCTTTGTGTATATATTATACTAAGTCATATTCTCTATTATAGGCCCTGATATGGTGCTGAATCTGGAGCCCAAGGACTTAGAGAAGTCAAATCAACAATCTCAGACTATTGAAAAGGAGAATGCAACACTTGAGCAACAAATTGAAGTTCTCAACTAGTATCATGCCAATGGTAGCAATCAGATGAAAACAGCAAGGCACTTTGATACTATCTACCCAAATCTCCATCTGAAGCAGCCACAGATCTCTGCATGGGTTAAGGATGAAGCAAAGTGGCATGCAGAATATGAGACCAATGTGGCCTTATACATACTGCTCATCAAAATGAGTCTGTCAAACTCAGCATCCAGAGGTGACAAGTATGCTGGATCTCTGGGTATTGAAGGCAATGGCAGACAATGTGCTCCTTACTGAAGAGGTCCTTTGCCAAAAATGGCAATCATTTGGTAAACTCACAGGTATTCCCATTGATAAATGTCTTAATCTTAATAAGGGATGGCTAAGCCAGTTCAAGGCACAGAATGGTCTCAAGGGTGTTAAACAACATGGCGAGGCTGCTTCTGTGCCCATAGAGTCTGTTATGAAAGAGTGATCACACATTCAAGAAATTCTTAGGGGACTTGGCAAAAAACTGCATGACATCTTTAATGCAAATGAAACTGCACTATTCTATGTGTGAGTTTTTGCTCAAATACTCCTAATCTAAATGCTAAGTAGACTATAGAATGCCTCCCAATTGTGGTCTATCCAATAGCCAGAACTCCAGTGTCAAGGGACAAAAGAACCGGCTCACCTATTTTCTTATGACAAATGCAGACAGCTCACAAAAGCTACCTCCATTCATAATTGAGAGATTTGACAGGCCTTGTGCATTCAAAAAATGGACTGGATAAGAACTTGGTTTCAACTACTGAAGCAATGCGAAGACCTAGATGACTTTAACACTCTGCCAGGAATGGCTTTAAGATTGGGATCAGAAGCTCTGGAGTATAGATTGAAAGATCTTATTATTTCATGACAACTTTTCAGGTCATGTTGTTCCAGACTTGCTCACTCACATTCACATTATCAAATTTGAGCCCAATCTTACTGTGCACATCCAGCCCAATGACCAAGGAATTATCTGCTATTTCAAGACCCATTACCAGGCCAAATTTATTGAATGTGCAATTGAACTGTATGAGACTGGTACTACCCCATCCAACATATATAATATTGACCAGCTCTCTGCCATGAGACTCACTGATGAAGCTTGGAATGAGGTGGATACTATGACAATTTGGAACTGTTAGAAAAAGGCAAAAATCCTACCAGACAACCTGTTTGAGTCTCAACCATCTACTTATCTAGCTATTCCTGTCACATCCCTCATCCATTCAAACTTGATAACTGCTGAAGCCATCAATGCTCTGAACAACCCAGCATCCAGAGTGGAAAGGTGCATCAATGAAACCTTGGATAGTTTAGAAGTGACAGGGGCCCTCCAACATTTGAACCATATGAACATCTCAAAGCTACTCAACCTGATTGAGTCAAATCACATCTTTGATGTGAGCAATGAGGATATTTATTGAGCAGTGATGGATGTGGAGGTAGTGTAGGAACTGGACAAACAATGCAACAATGAGGTCAGTGGTGCCAGTGAAGATCCACAACACATTGAACCACCTCTAACACAAAAAGAGGCTCTTCAAGTGATGCTGGTTGTGTGCAGGTATGTATGTATACTAATGAGATTGATGATCTGCTTGCACATAAGGCAGAGGCAATATTGGGCTCACTTGGGTGGATGACATGAGCTCATGAGGCAAAGGGTATAAGGGACACAAAACTGACTAGTTATTTCATTTTTAAATAGCATGGTACTATACACAACTAATAACACAACATTTATTCAAAATTCATTCTCAAAAACCCCACCTCCTAGACAACACATACTCCTCCCTAACACATACCTTGGGGTCTCTTCCAAGAGGTATATATTAAGAGGGAGTTGACTGTATAGCATATTGACAGGTTTATATACATAGGTAGGGAGTTCAGGGCAGGTGTGGGAAGTATGAGTAATATGCTGACTGAGTGGTGATGTCATAATGAGTCATTGGCTTAGTAATGATGTAGGGTTTAGGCCAATAATGTTCTGGAAAGATCATGATGGATTAAGATAAGATAAAGTGTCAGAGATAAAATAGAAAATAGAGTGTTCTGTCATCACCCCCCTTTCAAGGGTCATTGTCCTGATCAACCAAAATTCTGGTGACGATAGGTTCATTGTCTGGGCTAGGGATTTCGAAGAATGAGTCATTGAAGCAGTTTAGCTGGGACATGAGCACCTTGAAGTGCAGGTTGGAGAAGACAGCTGTGACAGACAATAGGCACAAGGTGCAGTCACAGGGGATAAAGGTGGAGAGGGAGCAAATGGCATCATATCTCATCTAGATTCAGGTAAATCCTTCTAGATCCTTCTATTATATCATAGACTAGACCATGACATCATTCCATTCTTGCTTATTTATCCATCATATTTAGAGTTCCATTCCAATCATTATTTAATATCTGTTAGTAAGAGCCCTAGCCCATGGTGTAGGAGGTCAAATCCTCCCACAGTTGCAGACCTCCTCTTGCCATCCGTTTCAAGAGTCCATTCAAGCATCCATAGCATCCATCGTCCATCCAGGTAGGTCTTATTCATATTCTGTGCACTTCTTCATTCATCTGGACTAGTTTGTACGATCCAGCCATTTGTTCTGGGTCCAGATTATGTCAATCCAGTACCAGATTCATTTCATCTGGACCAGATCCTTTTAGCTTACATACCCAATGCCATTAGGCCCTGGATTAGTTGATTAGTTAGATCTCATAGATAGAAGTCCACGGGTATTCCTGGGACTATAAAATGGATGTATCCCACCTCAGAATACATCTTTTTTGCATCCTCCATCTTCTATCCTTAAATCTTAGGGCTAGTTGCCTAGGTTCTCACTCACTTGAGCCTGTTTCTACTGTCCCCCTCCCTTGGGTCAAGTTTATATTCACACTCCTTTATTTGATCCTTATCCATCTGGAAAGAATTATTGTTTTACAATGGCACAGGGTTTGCCTAGGGTTTTGGGTTGTAGTTAGAAGTATATATTCATAGCACTCACCTATAGATTAGGCTTTATGCTTGATATTCTAGTCCCTTTGCTCTCATTCCCAGAGTGAAGGCCCAGACATCCCTTTCACATACTTTATGCTTGGGTTAGTTCCTGACAAATTTAGCTGCTCTGTTTGACCATCTGTCTGGAGGTGATAGGCAATTAAGAGGTTACCCTCAATGCATAGAAGGGTGTATAGGTCCTTCATAAAGTGGGACACAAACTGGGAGCCTCTATTTGAGATGATCTTCTGTGGGGTTTCATGTAGTTTGAACACATGGTCTTGGAATATGGTGACTACTTCTTGAGTGGTGACAGAACTCAAGGTAGGAAATAGATGCATCATCTTGGAGAAACAGTCGACAATCACAAGAATGGCATTTTTCCTGTTAGATGGAGGTAGGGATCTGATGATATTGACAGATTTTATTTTCCAAGGGGCATCAGGGGTTTCATTAGGATGGAGGGGAGCAGCATTGCCCTGAGTTTGGGTCTTTACCTTTCAGCAATGGTCACAACTGGCAATATAGGTAAGGATCTCCTAGCACATTGCTGGCCAGTAGTACTTGGTCATTATGAGATCTCATGTTCATTGGGCACCAGGGTGTCCTGCCAACAGGTGGTTATGATTTTCCTTAAGGATTCACATTCTAAAGTCCTGATCATTGGGAATATAAAGCAAGTCCTTCCATTTGAGTAGTCTGTTTTCTTCCTTCCATAGCAAGCCCTCCTTTTTTAATCCCTTGACTGCAAACTTCTCCCATTTGTATTGAAGCTTCATTATGAGGGTTTTAATTGACAGTGGGATGTTGGTTATGCAAGTGTGATTTCATTTTGGTGAAAAGAAGAAAGCTCAGTTGGTTGGGAGTGTCAGAGGTGTGAAAAGGTGGTTGGGAAGTAATATCTGTTGTTTATTATCACTCTTTGCCCCCCTTTCAAAGTCTGGCCTCTAGGACAGTGGATCCACAGGATTGGTGCAGCCAGGGTGGTAGGTAAAGTGGTAGTCATACTCCTGTAGAGTCAACTGCCACTGGGCTTGGCAGCAAAAGAGATCTTGGGTTGACAGAAGACAGTGAGATTATTGTGATCTGTCAAGATCTTGAAAGGTGGCACCAAGAAGGTAGTGGCACCATTCTTTAAGGGTGAACATGATGGTGAGCATCTTGAGATTGGCAGTATGATAGTTGTGTTCTGTGTCATTGAGGGACTGAGAGATAAAGGCCATGGAGTGCCATATACTGTTCTAAAACTGGGAAAGAACTGTGCCTAGGCCAATGCCTGACCCATTGGTTTTGATATGGAAGAGATCAGTGTCAGTGTGCATGGCTAGTGCTTGTGTGAATGAAATCATGTCCTTGAGGGTGGAGAAGGCTGTCTGGCAGGCATCATCTCACACAAAATCTCTCTTCTCTGAAGTGAAGGTGTTGAGAGGTCATGTGATCTTGGCAAAGTCCTTGAAAAAGTGGTGGTAAAAGTTGAGAAACCTGAGGAAGCCATAAAGGGCCTTGCACATAATGGGCACTGGCCACTCCTTAATGGCTTGGACCTTCTTTGGCTCCATCTTCACCTTATTTTTGGACACAATAATCCCCAGGAATTTGGTTTTTTGTGTTATGTGGAGCAAAAACACTGAAGCCGAGCGACTGAAGGCTTGCCCTAAAGCCTCGCGAAAAGAGATGAGAGCGAAGGAGTACACTTATCATCCAAGGTTTTAACCCAAGGAACAAGTGGCCAAAGCTGGGGATACCAGCTAAGGATGCACTCTTTATATATTGCAGGGGAATGCGCACAGACCAAGCTGTGCTACAGATAAGGTGTGAACATATACTAACTATGGTATGTGATATCCCACGGGTGTGGGAGAGTTCTGTGATGAAGAAGCGTAATGACAGTAATTAAAAGAGTGAGGCGACTATGTGTTATGACGTCATATGATGTCATGGTCTAGAGCGTGTCATGTGATCTGGTCATGTGACATGTTAATGAGTGAAGAGAAATAAAAAATAATTAGGTTAGCATATATGATATAACATTTTGCACCTTGAACTCACACTTGTCATGGCATAGGAAGAGGTGTTCTTTATAGAGGATGGTGAGTACTTCTTCTATGATCTTCTGATGTTCCTCCAGTGTCTCAGTGAAGATCATGATGTCGTCAATATATATGTATGACTACTACCTCTCTGTTGATGAGATCATAGAAGAGGGTGTTTATCATTGTCTAAAACATGGCCGGTGAGTTGGTGAGGCTAAAGGGGTTTGAAGAGCCCTCTGTTTGTTCTTAAGGCAGCCTTCCACTCATTTCCATCCTTCATCCATACATTGTTATATTCATATCATATATTGAACTTGGTGTAGTACTTGGCCTTTTTGAGTTTATTGACCAGTTCATTGATAAGGGGAAGAGGGTACTTATCAGGAACAACACAACTCTACCAAATCAAAGTGAGAGAAAGAGAGGCCCGAAACTAAGGGACAAACTAAGGTGTGGCTAAGGCACACACACAAAGAATGAGCCCAAAGCAATGAGAATTCCAAGAATGAGGTATAATACAGGATAAGTACTACTTAAATATAAGGTATCTAACCCTGAACCCTGTATAACCCTAAGCAATGATCAAGATCTGGTTAAGATCCGAGTGAGGCCCTTGACCTGAGATGCTGATGGATCAACAATCTGTGGAGATAAATAAGGCTAAAGAGATTGATCTATGATCTGATGTGAAATATAAGTAAGCTGATGAGTAAGCAGCTGATAAATAGAATGGAATGATGCAATAAATATGGAATGAGTCATAGGTTATGTCAATAGGCTAGACCTTGACATATGTGGAATGGAATGATGTAAATGAGGGTAGCCTAGACCCAAATTAATGAATAATGGGTGAAATCTAAGGTAAATGGGTGAATATTAAGGAAAGGGGTTTATGATAAGGGTTATCATCATGAATATCATTGAGGGAAAATCATAGTTCTGACAGTACTGGTTTTGAATCATGACATCATTTAGTTTCTGATAGTCTTAGATCAGTCAAAGTCAGCTATCCTTCTTTTTGATAATGAAGAAGGTGGATGCAAAGGGAGACTTGGATAGTTGGATACAACCAGAATTAAGGTTTTTCTCTAGGAAGACATCTAACTTCTTCTGTTCACCTGGTCTCAGGGAGTAGACTTTGCAGTCAATCTTGTGATCCCCTGGTAGAAGTTTGATGGTGTGATCCCAAGATCTGCATGGGGGTAGTTGGTCGAAGCTTTCCTTGGTGAATATGTCAGTGAAGGGGTGGATATAAGGAGGAGATACTTCCTCAAGGGTTTTCTTCTTTTTCTTCTGGAACTCCTTGATAGCTATGTCAGTGAATACATTCCAGAAGTACAATCCTATATCTATTTGAAAAAGGCAATCTTCTTGTGTGAAGAGTTCCTCTTTGTCTTCATTGTCCTCAATGACGTCAAGGAGAGGAAGATGGTCATGGTGACAGGTAAAACATACTTCCCCCTTGGACCAATCGATGGACAGGTTGTGGGTTTTAAGCTAGTCATATCCTAGGAAGATAGGGACAGATTTGAGGGAAGTCACTACTAGGCAGATCTTCTCCAATGATCCTGAATTTTTATCTCAACTACTAAGAAGCTGTTAATCTTTCCTTTTACATTGAGCAACCCATCAGTTTTATAGACTGGCATTGCTACCAGTAGTTTATGTGTCGGAATTTTATACTCTTTCATAAGTTTCTTATCAATAGATGACCCAGTACATCTGGAGTCAACTAGATAGTGTGATTGGGACAAGCCTCCATCATCCTTGGTGATATGAACAGGTAGCTCCAATGAGTTTTTGTGAAGCCTTCAAACAAAAGTGCACATGTAGCAGGGTTTTCACTGTAGGTCACACAAGACCATCCCTGCTTGTTTCAGGGGGAGTTCCTTAGTTACCTCCTTCCTATGGGAGTCATGTACAAAGGATCAGAGGTGATCTAGAGCTTGGGATAAGGGTCTGGTTGCTTGTCATTGTATTCAAGCAATGGACCAGGGGTTAACAGTATTGACATTATGTCATAATTGTCATAATCTGGTAGACCTGAAGCCTTTGACATCTCATTTGGTATCTGTCAACTTGGAGACTTCCTGGATGGGTGGTGTGGAAATTTTTTCAAGGATAAGTTGGGCTATCTTATTGCCCTTCTTGACCTCAAATGCCTTGCTGGATGCATTGATCAACAACACCTTTACCTCCCCCCTGTAGTCAGAGTTGATGATGCCAGCTCTGGTGGTTATTGAGAACTTGACAGCTAGACTAGAACAAGGGGCAATGTGACCATAATGGCCAGTGGGGATTTTCATGGATAGGAGGGTGGAAATGAGGGATTGACCTGAGGCAGGGATGGTGATGTCAGCCATGGCACATAGATCATAACCAGTGGCTCCAGGATTACCTTGTGAAGGCAAGGGTATTGAGATAT
>JBBPMX010000652.1:0-10665 GCA_038090515.1 Pulveroboletus cf. viridisquamosus
AACTGAACGGATGAACCAGACCCTGGAACAGTACCTCCGGATTTATTGTAACTACCAACAGGACAACTGGTCCGAACTCCTGCCCCTTGCGGAGTTCGCATACAACAATTCTCCAAGTGCTACCACCAGAGTCTGTTATGCGGACGCAAGAACACCGAAGCCGAGCAACTGAAGGCTTGCCATAAAGCCTCGCGAGAAGAGATGAGAGCAAAGGAGTACACTTATTGTCCAAGGTTTTAACCCAAGGAACAAGTGGCCAAAGCTGGGGGTACCAGCTGAGGACGCACCCTTTATATATTGCAGGGGAATGCGCACAGACCAAGCTGTGCTACAGATAAGGTGTGAATGTATACTACATATGGTAAGTGATATCCCACGGGTGTGGGAGAGTTCTGTGAGATAGAAGCGTAGCGACGGTAATTAAAAGAGTGAGGTGACCACGTGTTATGACGTCGTATGATGTCATGGTCTAGGCCGTGTCATGTGATCTGGTCACGTGACTGGTGAACGAGTGAAGAGAAAGTGAAAAATAATTAGGTTAGCGTATACGATATAACACTACCCCCCTCCTAGGACTCGTATTCCAGGCGAGTCGGCTGAATGGGAGCCCCACCAGGGGGTCCGTAGTCGGAGAACAAGGAGTTAAAGGCGGCAAGGGATAAGCCGCGAAGCGGGCACGGGGCCGAGGGATTGGAGTGATGGAACGAGTCGACAGCGTCGGGGGCATTCTGCAGGTTGGCGGCAGGTTCCCACGTATCATCCGTGTCAACGTATCCTTTCCAGCGGACATGGTATTCCAATTTTCCACGGCGAAGGCACGAGCCCACGATGTGATCGACCTCGTATTCTTCATGACCATCTTCGTTGACCTCAACCACATCTGGGCGGGAGATCGGCTGCCCATCAAGAGGAGTGCAATATGGCTTGACCCGGGATGTATTGACGACCGGGTGGAAGTGCGCGTTTTTCGGGAGACGCAGTTCGACTGCGTTAGGCATCGACCGAATAACGTCATAGGGTCTGATCCAGCGTTGGGTGAGCTTCTTGGCAACATACGGTAACTTCAAGTTTTCCGTACTGAGCCAAACCTTATCTCCGATCTGATACGGAGCGGGATCTTCTTCGTCCGTGCGGTCGATCATTTTTTGACGGGAGGCTTCCAGAGCTTCTTGGACTTCTGCGTGGGACTTGCCAGCAGAGTGTGCGAATGTACCAGCCAGGGATGCGGATGATCCTTCAAATCCGAGGCAGGGGAAATAGTTCCGTGTGATCTCGAACGGAATCGATCCATGAGAGGAAGATAGGGAGGAATTATGGTGGAATTGGGCGATTTTGATCCAGTCAGCCCAATCCTCCTGTTTCTTCGCGACGTAGGTACAGAGGTATTGTATCATTTCCCGATTGATACGTTCGGTTTGTCTATCCGTCTGCGGGTGATACACAGTGAAGATCTTCTGGGAGATCCCGAGGAGATTACACAACTCGGTTGTGAATTCCGAGACAAATTGCGGACCCCGGTCCGATACGATAGTGGAGGGGAGGCCGTGAATACACCATACGGCGTCCCTGAATATTTTGGCGAGGTCCATCGAGAATGTTGCCTTTTTACATGGTTCATAAATAACTTCTTTACTAAATCGGTCTATGATAACGCAAATGGTATCAAAGCCTCGGCTTTCCGGAAGTCCGGTAACGAAGTCTACGGATAAGTCTTCCCAGGGCCGCTTGGGCACGGGAAGAGGGTGAATAGACTGCTTTGGTGCTGTTTGCGATCCCTTCGTGAGGGCACACGTATAGCAGTGGTTAACGTAATTGGTGACGTCCTTATGCATTCCCGGCCAGGAGAACGCGCGTCGGATTCTATCGTACATGTGGTACATGTGTCAAGCCCGGTTCCTCCGGACTCAAGTCCGATCGGAGTTCCGAGGGTTAGTGTACGAAGTTCATAGGACGGACGAACGGAGTTCGGAGCGACAAGGGGGTACCTAGGAGGACGTTGGCGCAGGACTTGTGTGTTGCGCCCTTGCCTAGACTCTGTCCTCGTATTTCATAGGAGGGAAGGAGAGAGAAGGGAGAGAGAAGGGAATCGGACGAGAGACAGGAGGTGACTGGTTTGATATTCGTACTGAGGTACAGAAACGGAGTACAGGAAGCTTATATACTAAAGTCTGGTCCGGATTTCAGACGGAGGAATGGAGGGGCATATGGTAAGGTACGTCGGGTAATAGGAAAGCATGTGGAGACGGGGAACATACGTAGGGAGATCATATGGTGTGGCGAAGGGTCTAAGGGATGAAGCTAAGGGTCGTAACTAGGGAATGGAGGGTCGAAGGTACAAAGGGAATACTAAATAAGGAAGGTGAAGGAAGTCCGATACTAGGAGAACGGAGTCTGATATGGAAGGGACGAAGTCCGGGTGAAGAGGCCCGGAGTTGGGTGAATGAGGCCCGGAGTAGGGATTTGGAGTCCGGAGTTGATAGGGGCTGGGACGGATATGACAACATGCTTGCATGGCCTGATACCGGATCATCGTGGGATAATTTAAGGAGATCTAAGCGAAGCGACTCGGGTACGAAGATGCGATCGGAGTCTTCATTAATGAAAAGAGAGGAGACAGTATCATAAATGAAATGATTTATTTTTTCATTTTGCATTTTTTCTGATTCTTTTCGTAGATTAATATGGAATGGTGATTCTAACGTAACTCCTGATATAAATAGTTTTTTGGGTAACATAATAACGTCTTTGTTAAGGTCTGTGACGGCATCGCCGTGATCCGGATGGCGAGATAAGGCGTCGGCCCTGTTGGTGGATCCAGGCCGATATATGAACGTGAGATTGAATTCTTGAAGAAGCGCGTGCCAGCGTGCTTGTCGGCCTGATAAGGTTTGCAGCTTCTTCCAGTATTCTAGATTTCGATGGTCCATCCAGACTTCGAAACCTTCTCGTCCGATGGGGTAGTGGCGCCATTCTTCCAGGGCGCGGATGACTGCAAGCAGTTCTTTGTTGTAAATAGGATAATTCCATTCTGTGGAGTTAAAGCTGTGCGAAAGGAAGGCACAGGGTCGCCATTCCGTGTCTTCGCACTCCTGCCAGAGGACAGCTCCCATTGCTATATCCGAGGCGTCGGTTTCTAGCCGCATGCCGCGTGTTGAATCGGGGTAGACGAGGAGCGGAGCTTCTGTAAATTTCTTTTTAAGGGCTTCGAACGCCCGTTTTTCTTCCTGACCCCACCGGAAGGGGGTGTCTTTCTTTGTTAGGTCATTCAATGGCCTGGCAATATCAGCGAATCCAGTGATGAATTTCCTATAATAGTTACAAAGGCCGAGGAAGGCCTGTACTTGCTTCAAGCGAGTTGGTTCAGGCCAGTCGGCGATGGCCTGGGTTTTCTTGCTTTGCATCTCGACGCCGTGTTTCGAGACATTCATGCCAAGGAATTCTACCTTGTCGGTGCTGAAGGAGCATTTTTCTGGTTTGATAAATAAATTGTTTTCATGGAGTTGCTGGAGGACTTCTTTGACAAGGGCTTCGTGTTGTTCTTTTGATTTGCCCTTCGTGAAGATCATCATGTCGTCCATATAAATAATTAGGAAGGCATATTGGTCGGCGAAGATATCGTTCATCATGTTCTGAAACGTGGGCAGGGAGTTAGTAAGCCCAAAATACATCACCATAGGCTCGTAGGCCCCAATAGGCGTTACAAACGCCGCTTTCCATTCGTCGCCCTCTTTGATGCGAACGTTATTGTAGCCCCAGCGCAAGTCCATTGCGGTGAACATATTGGCGCCCTTTAGCCGGTCCACTAGCTGTGAGATAAGGGGCAGAGGGTAAGCGTTCTTGACAGTGCCCTCGTTTACATATCGGTAATCCATGACGAGCCGTTTCTTTCCGTCTTTCTTCGGGATGAAGAATACCAGCGAAGTTTGAGGGGACTTCGATGGACGGAGATATCCTTTCTTAACCTCCTTTTCAATAAACCCGCGGACTTCTTCGAGTTCAGTGTCTGAAAGGGGAATGACTCGACCCTTTTTTGGCTGGAAGTCTGGTTTAAGATCTATGGCGTGATCCCACGGCTTGCGCAGGGGTAAACGGTTAGATTCCTGTTCGGAGAACATGTCAAGGAAGTCATGATAGACTTCAGGGACCTTTTCCTTGAGGCCGGGCTCAATGCTTCTAATAAGCGCCCATGCGTATGCATTGCATTTGTTGGTACACCGGGTGAATTCTAGTTTCTTGTCGACCCAGTCGATTTCTGGATTGTGGTGTGAGAGCCAGTCGTAGCCGATGATCATCGGGTGAGTTCCCAGCCCGATTACGAATGCGTGTATCTTCTCGTGATGGCCGTTGATCGAGGCCACGAGTTCGGCCTTGTGCGAGATCTTCCCAAGAGATCCTACTTGGCCGTCTGTGTTGTACACATTGATTTCCTCATCGAGAGGAATAAGATCGATCTTGTGCTTGGCGCACCACTTTCGGTCGACGAAAGTATTGACTGCTCCAGAGTCAAGGAGCGCGGGTATCGTAATTTGTTTTTCTTCTTTTTCTGATTGGTATCGTACATCGACAGAGACGGAAAACTCTTCAGAATTCTTTAATGTGTTTTCTGTAGGGATTTTGTTAATAAATACCAATGGGAACACTGTTTTCTTAAATAGGGAATTAAGCACACTATTTTTTAAGTCCAGTGCCGAGCTCTTTCGAGACCCCCTGGCGGACGGTGGAGAATTCTTTAAATTAATCAGAACCTGGCTAATCGTACGGATAGGAAAATCCTCATCGGTGCACTCAGAAAGCTCGGCTACAGGCTCAGTGCCAGCTACGGGGCTAATCAGTTCACCCTTGAGCACGGTCAATGAGTCGTCTACACCTACCGCTTTCCTACCGGCGCGCCCGAGGATGTCCGCAGGACTTACAGGAGTAGTACTACAATCGGCCGAATCCATCGGCTCGAAACCAGATCTAACTATAATGTCACTATTGTCCCTAGTCGAGGGGTCCAAATGCGCAGTAACTAATTTTTTTATGTTTAATAAGTTTTCTAGTTTTTTGTTTTGTTTTTTGGCTTTTATCCTTGCAGTGAATAAACTATTGCCAACCGGTACCCTACTCCCGGTCAGTGGCTTCCTTTTAAAGCCTCGGACGCTTTTGCCTTGGCTTCTGATTCAAAGACATCAGCCCAATATGCACGGGCCTCGTCTAACATATATTCTTGTCAGCTTGTCGTAGCCGACCGGATGGCCGTTTGCGCTTGTGGCGCAGGAGGTTGATTGACTGGTGGGTCCTCCACCCACGCTTCTGTGTAATACCCGTCAGCGCTGGGTATCCAGACTTGCCGGAGGTTTTGGGGCTTCGGCTGAGCCCTTCCTTGTTGCGGGCCTTTCGGCTTCCACAGTTTCTGGCAGTATCTTTGTATGTGGCCTGCCTCGCCACAGTTGTAACACGTAATTGACGGGTTTTGGGGCTGTCCCGTAACAGCATCGATTTGCATGGGCGCACCACGCCCGGGTTAGGTTCCATATTGGGTAAACCACTGGTTAGGCGGCGGCCCGTTGGGGGGATTGTATCTACGAGGCCCCCATTGCCTCAGTGGCTGGAATCTGCGCTCCACAGCGGCGGACTCGAATGATCGGCCGACCTTGCGGTAAGCCTCCATTAGCTCGTGGATGTCTTCTTCCACGGCCATGTGTAAGTGGACTTGCATATAGATGCGGGCGTCCATAGCCCGCTTTAGGATCTCGATCGCGTGCCCGTTTTCGATCTGGGCTTCTCGCGAGAGAACTTCGAATTTTTGGAGGAACGTGTCGATGGCAGCTCCATTCTGCCGTAATGCATTGAGCGCCTTAAGCGACTCGTGGGCAAGGACATCTATCTGGAAGTGGTCCTTGATTGTTTTGACGAGCTCGGGCCATTGCGGCCAGGCGTCGTCGCCTTGTGTGTAACTGAGGGATTTCCCATCTTGGCCGAGGACTTCCTTTTCCTCGTTCTCGACATACTCCTCGAGTTGGAGCCTTGCGAAGGCCGCGGCTGCGCCTTCTAGCCGTGAGAATACCGCCATGGCACGGAGTTTCCTTGAGTCCCATTTTTGGAGGGACACCCAAACTTTAATTCCGGTCATCCAGTTCCGGAAGGTTTTGCGGTCGCCGTCCCATTTTCCGGGATCGGCTACCTTCTTGGCGATGGCAGCGGGGGAGTCGGTCTTCTCTCGAAGGAGAGCTTGGAGAAGTGCCTTCAACTCATCATTGGAGATGGACGAGGAGGACATTGTTTGTTGGGGGCGGCGAGTTCTGGTGCGAGGAGGTAACGGTGTCGGGTCAGGTGCGGGAGGAGCGGTGGGTTCTCCTAATTCGGGGAGGGCGGAGTAAAGCCCTTCAAAACTTGGGGATCCGGGGGCAGACAGGTTGTCAGTGCTTACTGTCCCGTATCTTTCAACAGGACTCTGGGCACGCTTGCGGGGGTGAGGGTCGAGATGACGTGCAGGGGAGGGATTCGCGGCGGTTGGTCTTCTTCAACAGTTTGATTCGACGGGTGAAGAGCCCGTAGGGGTAGACGCCTGATAACAAGCGGTGTCGTACGCGTATCGTGCGCTGACAGCGGATGTCACAGGTATTCCGCGAACCTGGTACCTCTAAACCACAAGAGGTACACCCTAGTGCACTATGGGCAAGCAGCAACTTTATCCGTATTTAATACGCCGGACGAGCGTGTATGCAACCTGTTATGGGTGGTATGCCCTGGTCCGTCATGTGGAACCACTACGCAATGTCCCTTATGCCTGGGCCCGGCAACCACAACATGTGGATTTGCTTTCTTTCTTGATTCTTCTGAGGCGGATAAAAACTCACGTGCTCTCGGTAACTTCTGTAAAATCTGAGCCCTGAACGTCGGGCGGGTCACGTACTCGGGTTACGGTATGAAGCTTTGGCCAAGTGTTATGCGGACGCAAGAACACCGAAGCTGAGCAACTGAAGGCTTGCCGTAAAGCCTCGCGAGAAGAGATGAGAGCAAAGGAGTACACTTATTGTCCAAGGTTTTAACCCAAGGAACAAGTGGCCAAAGCTGGGGGTACCAGCTGAGGACGCACCCTTTATATATTGCAGGGGAATGTGCACAGACCAAGCTGTGCTACAGATAAGGTGTGAATGTATGTATACTACATATGGTAAGTGATATCCCACGGGTGTGGGAGAGTTCTGTGAAATAGAAGCGTAGTGACGGTAATTAAAAGAGTGAGGTGACCACGTGTTATGACGTCGTATGATGTCATGGTCTAGGCCGTGTCATGTGATCTGGTCACGTGACTGGTGAACGAGTGAAGAGAAAGTGAAAAATAATTAGGTTAGCGTATATGATATAACAGAGTCTCCCTGTTCTTCGCTAACAAGGGCTACCACCCGAATATCACGGTTCACCCTGAGCGTGACCTAACCTCCACACGAGCCCGTGAGTACTCTGTCGACCTCGATTCTCTCCACACCTTCCTCTGGGAAGAAATGGCTCACACCCAAGAGCAATACCAAGGTCCAGCAGATGCCAAGCGAATTCCAGCACTGGACTTCAAGGTCGGTGACCCGGTCTTTGTCAAAGCGAAATACTTCTGCTCCACACGACCCTCTAAGAAGCTATCTGAAAAGAACCTAGAGCCGTACAACATCATCGCCAAAGCAGGAAGCCGCTCTTTCACCCTCTGCCTCCCAGATTCAATGAAGTCCGTTCACCCGGTCTTTCATGTATCCTAATTGGAACCCTCCGTTCTGAACACGATTCCGAACCACATTCAACCCCCACCACCTCCGGTCGAAGTAGATGGCGACCCGGAGTACGAGATATCAGAGATCCTGGACACCAAGTTGGACAGACAAAGAAAGAATTGCAAGCTGTTGTATCTGGTACATTGGTCCGGATATGAAGAAACCGACAAAGAAACTTCGTGGTTACCAGCCACAGAGCTCAATCATGCTTCCGAACTCGTCTCGGAATTCCACCTCCAGTACCTGGACCGACCCGGACCTCACACAGCTTGACAAGCAACTCCTCCAATTTTCTGAGGTACTACTCTACACCTCCGCGTCTACCTCCAACTCCACATCCACTCTCCTCTCGCATCTCTCCATCTCCTTCACCTCCGCAGTCAACCCCTCCAGCTCCTCCTCCACTAAAACCACATCCTCCAACTCCACCTCCAACTCCACCTCCAAACCCCCTCTGTACACCTCCTGCGTCTTCAACTCCACCAACCTCTCCAGCAGATAATTCTGCCGGTCGAGGCAATGGACGATGCGACGCATCTGCCCCCCAAGCTCCCTCCCCATCCTCTCCACCTCTGCACCCCACTCGCTCGTCTCCGACTCCTTCGAGGTCCCTGCCTCCGGCACCTCCGCACACGCCTTCTTACGAGGCAACTCCGCCTTGCTCTCCACGCGCTTCCTCCAACGCTCCGGCCTCCCATCTCCGCCTCAGTCACAACGAGCCCGGGCAGTCCGATACTCTGAGCATGAGGTGGCCTTGCCAGGTCCGGGCACACACTCAAGACCACGTGTCACACACCGTGAACACACGCACCCCTTGCCCGCCCCGGAACCCTGTGCGGACTCTATGTCCTGGGCCTGCCTTAGGATCAGTCACGAGCATTCTGGTCCCTCACCACTCACCCGTCTACGCGCTTCCTCCTCCTCCTGGCGCTTCGCCTCCACGGTCCACCACACCTCCTCCTCGCGCTTCCGACGCTCCTCCCTCTCGGTCTCCTGGCGAAGGTATTTCTCGGCCAGCCTCTTCTCCTGCATCCGGCGGCGTCGCTCGGTGAACTTGGCAACCATCAGGTCATCTCCATCCCTGCTGACCTCGACAAGTTGCTCATCCGACCAGTCACGAACATTGGGGAACTCCTCGATCATGGTGGTAGTGTTTTAGGATCGCAAACTGTCAGAACCACGATTTCTTCAACGTCTATTACGACACTTCACGCCCCTATTCCAATCCCATTTCCTTAATTCACCACTTACTTTAGCATTCCCTTCACTATTTCACTAATTCGGGTCTAGGCTACCCTCATTTGCATCACTCCATCCCATCTACGTCAAGTCTAGCCTATTGACACGACCTCTGACATCATTCCATATTTAAGACGTCACGCTACGTCATTTCATTCTATTTATCATCCGCTTACAAACTGGCTTATTTATATTTCACATCCGATCGTAGACTGATCACATTAACCTATTTATATCCATAGATCATTGATCCGTTACCAATCCTGGGTCAAGGGCTTCGCTCGGATCTTAACCAGATCTCGATCGTTGCTTAGGGCTTAACAGGCATTAGGGTTAGCATTACCTATATAAGTAGTACATATCCTGTAATTAGCCTTCGTTCTTGGAATTCTCATCACTATGGTTCATTCTCTGTGTGTGTGCCTATTGCTGCACCTTAGTCTGTTCCATGGTTTTGGCCTCACTTACTTCTCACTTTGAGTTGTTTGTGTTGTTCCTGACACAAATGACCGGACACAAGGTTTTATGGGGTTGTTCAAGCTCTGTCCGAACTCTGCTCTTCCACTTCAGATTGCCCCGCACTAATGGCCTTCATGGGTTCAGGCCTAGAAGGGGGATACTGTCATATCCATCGAATCCAGTACTCCGGACTTAACTCCGGACAACTCCAGACACCTTTCCTGCGACCTTCAGTGCGTTCTCGATGAGTCCGCATCCCTGACACCCCAGACCCTCTGTATTTAGCATTCCTTGTTCTTAGTGTTATGCTCCATTCTTCGCTTACAGTACATAGCCATTAGCTTCGCCCCAGTTCACCCTCCATCCCTGTGCCCGCTTAGGAGCACAGCTCCGGTACACTTAGCATCCGCACTCCGAACTATTAGTAAGACCTATGTTCTACTCCCGTATATAAAGTCCCCGCACTTGTAGTAGATACACTAGTTTGAATATCAACTTGGACAGTCTCCCAAGCTCACTCTGACCCCCTTGAGTTGCTAAGACTCTCTTCTGAACCATCCTTGGCCTTGTTGCTTGCAACAAGACCAATCCAACTTCTTCTGCCCATTCCGAAATTACAGGACACCCCAGAGTTGTGACAAGGGCACACCACATATGGTGAAGCCAAGTCCTGCTTGAACTCTGGAGTTCCGGAGTTACCTCCCGGAGACCCTGGTTCTAACATGTAGTATCTCAGTATAAGTCACTAAGGTAAGACTCTACAGTAAACCAGCCGATGTAACACTGATTACATAAGCACTAATCGACTACCATATCGAGAATGGAATATGCGACAACAGTGTCCTCCACCTGTCGGCATCCAAATTTGGTATCAAATGAGGTGCAACTGTCCCGCATTCCATAGAGCTATGTGGTGCAGCTGCTCCATCACTGCCCAAGTTGCTTGGGTTGTATTGAATATCACCAGGTGAGTAGTCTTTGACCTATCACTCAGACCCTTCACACTCACTTCCTGACTCGTTCATCAGCCCCTTTGGCACATTTCTAGGGTCCTCATCACCAGTCAAGTGTCCTGGCACATATTGGCCCTGGCATATGCAGCATCAGAGCTCACAATACCTAGTCACTCCCCCTTGAGCTCAACACTTGGAGGTTCATTCTCTCAAGTTACTTTCAAGTACAAATGATTACATTACATTATGCTGATGCCCAACCATGG
>JBBPMX010000653.1:0-10664 GCA_038090515.1 Pulveroboletus cf. viridisquamosus
ACAGGGCATGTTAGAGACTAGGCTGCCTTTTGAACCAGGCCATGATCTGGTGCAGGGTTGCCTATCATTTCAAGACGAGTGGGGTCAACTTTTTAGCTTGGGCTGCATTGCTGCATTTGATTGTAAGAGGAGTAAAATGGCATGTTTCATTCCTGCTCCATAAATGCATGAATAAATTGAACACTTTGGCTTGGTCACATGAAATTCCCAAGATGCTCACCATTTTTGAGTGTAGGTCTGTCCCTGCAGCCTTGGTACCCTCGAGTGTCATCCAATCTATCACAGTGGCCCCATGCAAGCCAAACTGGGTGTCACCCATGCAACTCAATATCCAAAGCTCCTCTGAATTGATGTCGGCCCCAACGATAGCATATTCTGGCGGGGCATGAACCATCAACTTCAGCTCGGACCCTATGTGGTTCTTCTTCACATTGCTCGCTGTCAACCACGTCTTCTTGATCGCATGATGCATGACAGTGCCCATCGTGATCACCTGTGGAAGGATCATACCCCACTTGTACTCCAACAATGGTGCAAACTGGATATCAACTCATTCATTCTGCCACATGACCATCTGATTCAGTATCCGATTGCACGTGCTGATCCAGTAACTGCATTGCGCATTCATGTCCAGTGCGTCCCGGGCATCATCTCCAGGGCTCGTTAGCATTCCATCTTGTGCATATTTGATAAAGGTCTTGGAGAGTGGACTCCCAATGTTGGCACTTTCACCATCTTTGTGCGGGAGCTTGTAAAAGAGGAATTGATATGAGCAGCTGCGCACGGGTGGTGAATTCAAGACTGCCCAGGACCTGTCCAGCCATCATCTGCAGAGCAGCTGAAATGAAATAAGTGGCGGTAGAGCATTATGTGATTATGAATACCCTTACGGATTTTTTTCAAGCCTCTGATTGGTGGGGATTAAGCAAAGGATTTTGTCAGCATCGGATAGCGCATGATGAGGATAAGATGTGGCATCTGGCAGTTGGTGGACTCAGCACACAAAAAATCATCTTATCAATTTATCAGGCACCAAAAGGTGCTGTGTGTATCTACAACTGATTCAAAACATGGAATGTTTCCTTATCAGAGAAACTATTGAGGTAGTACTGTCCATAACCCTCCATGCAAGTCTCACTAGATTCAACTATGCTGGGCAATGCAGTGGCAAATACTGGAACTAGGTCTATAGCGAGCACAACATCAGTGAGGGGAATTATACCACTCGCTCAGGTGTCAGAAGGGTGCATGCGCTCAACTCGATATAGACCCATGCTGGTTTGAGAGGGGGGTGACACAATGCAAAAGTATCGGATGTAGAGCAGAGGGGCCTCAGATAGATATGGAGGGGGATTCTTCGCCTTAGGCATGAATACTGCCCGCACTTGAGCTATATCTTTTGACAGATCAGGATGACAGAATGTGAAGGTAGAATAGTGGGGAATTACTGTATGCATCACCACCACCTCGCTGATTCAGCAGTACTGCGTCACAGTTTCCTAGGGGATGGTGGTCAGATGGGGGGAAGGCCTGAACTACCTGGCTACGGTTGATGAAGCGTGACCGAAATGAAGAGTGGAGTTGAATTCTGAATTTGTTCCAAGCAACAACATTGCCATCAACATCCCATCCGCCCACTGAAGTCCCATTGGAGGCAGTACGAATGTAGTCGGAAAGCACATGAGAAAGGTCCTGAAGTCTGTATAGAACCTGCATTTTAGCAACAGATAGAGTCGGATGGTCTGGGAATACCGTTATGTGCAGAGCAACAGTCCCCTCTGACGCGGTGAAACTGCTTCGATGCCCAAAGTGATTGCGGAATGGTCGGGGGCCATGGAACACAGACTCTTTCTCCAGTAGCACTTGTTGCAGGAATGATAAAGTGGGATTGATCATAGTCACTTCCTTGTCCTCCAGAACGAGCACCATTTTGAGTGCTGTGTTATTTGATTGTCGAAGGAGGATGTAGAGGTCGAACAAACGAATAGCCTCTTCCTGGTTGAGTATCTCCACGGCCTGGTCCATGAACATCTGATAATTACGACTCATCCACTGAAACACAGTCTTGCAATGCATGATGAGCAAGCATTCCATCACATCAGCAGTGAATTGAATGAGGCTACCATTTGCTTTGATTTGATGTGCGAAATTTTGCATGAGTTCTAATTTCGGGATACTAAAATGGTCCATAGGACCACTCTTCGCAGTACGAGCTTCGAGTTCCAGGATGACATGTTTCATAGAGTGAAAATCACGGAGTGCTTGTTCCATACATGCAATAGATGAGTTGGTATGAACAGGATACTGTGCCTGGTAAATAAAAGAAACAATAGCATGAATGAGAGTGATAAATTGATTGGGCATGATACCTACAATGATGGCAACAATCGTTCTTTCAATGTTGTGATGGTCTCATCCAGTCATCTGGGCCACATGCGAGATGCCCGACGAAAAGTGTCGAACTGCAACCCACTGATGCAGAAGTTTGAAGCGGGTATCAAGAGCATAAGATCTGTTATGAACCGCATGCACCTAACTTTTCATCCTACACTCTTTTCCTACATTCCTTACCTCCTTCCGCTCCTTTAGTCATGTAACCTTCCATGAGGCTGATCACATGACCAATCATGTGATGAGTCCAGCCCCTGACATCATCCCTGACGTCATAGCCTCTAGGGTTACACATTGACAACCCCTAGATTACCCTAACCCTTATCTCCATCAGATCTCCATGGCAATCCTGCCACCTCCTAGATCCCCCGATCTGATCTAATCTCTCTCCATGTATCACATTGTATTTAGATCTCCGCGGATCTCAGACTAGATCTCAGGGTTCACCTCACAGCAGCCCTGCACTCTTCATCTCTGTCCACACTTCCATTCCCTACCCACAGTCATTACCATCTTACCATATGTAGCATAGCCTTATCTATTACTTCCCTGTATAGTAGTGTACTGCTTGGTCTGTGTGCAGACCTTGCCAATATATAAGGCGGCGGTTCTAGCTGGCTAAACCCCAGCTTTGACCACTTGTCTAGTTCACCCTTCATAGGCCCCTGGGACTTGGGTTAAAACCTTGTCTGCTAAGGGTTCTCCTCCAATCGGCTATGCTGGCACTTGTAGCTCCCCTGCCAGGGTTACAGCATTCCATTCTCTGCTGGCTAGCCTCATTATCGGCTGATAGGTTTGGTTGTTTCTTCCAGCCAAAGGGTTTTCCTGTCCCCTTCGATGACTGCTCGATGCAGTCATAACAAGATCCAGCAAGGACCTTGCACCAGGCAAGGACATGGTCGAAGAAAAACTTATGACAAGTATGAAGGATCTCGCCAGTGAGAAAAAGCAATGGATCCACGAACCCCCAGTCTCTCTAGAATGGTTTATGGACACCAAGTAGCTTGCATAACTTGGCTGCCTTCTGGAAGGCATTGAGGTCCCATGGATCCACTTGCTTGCAGAGCTCGAAAATCTGCGTAAGTGTATGCATGCCTGTGCGAGGCTCAGCAGGCTCGGCATTACCAAAGTCCGACTTCTCAGCGAGAGTAACAGGGGAAGTGCTCATGGAAACAGCTGCGATGAGCTGTTGCTCTGGGAGATCAGCAATGTATGAAACGAGTGGTGTATAACAACTGCGGATATTGCCTATAGCGTCAGAGAGGTCGACACCATGCAGAGCAGCATGTTTAAGGGGGGCAACCAGCTCATCCATACAATGGTGGAAAAGACGTGCTAGGAGGACCATCCTATAATCACGATGGACTTCAAAATCTGGGGTCGGAATAAACCTGATGCAGCGCCAAGCATGACATGTAGCTTGCATCTGCACATCGGACTGAATATTGGTGATCGTGATGAATACCGGATGCATTTCTAGCCCTCTGGTTTGACATGTTACCGGGGTCTTGTCAGAAGCGAGGATGATAGGCACTATGGTCGCACCAAGAGGGATGTGATTCTGCATATCATATCAATAGAATAAGTTAGTATGGCATTTATTGCGATGCAGAATACGTACCTGGATGTCGAATGCACAAGTACCAGTAAAGAACTCACTGTACTCACAATCAGCTCCTTGCATAACAATGTGAGGGTCATATGTCATATATGGGGTGAACATCGGATTGGAAAACAGTTCCTGCACAATGTCCAAGGCATCACAGAAGATGAACTGGATTGGACGCGTTGTGCTGAACCCATTGATTGAGATGGGAACAGACTTCCATTGAATACCATGGGGGAGACTCGCCATCCAACCAAACAGCTTATCAATGGTACTGAAAGAAGGATTTGGAGGATTTTCAAACTGGGATATAAGACTAAGAATTGTGAACAGCACATACCCACTTGAGCTTAAGGAACTGGGATATCTGCGACTTTGTGAGGTTAAGGGCAAGAAACTTAGCAAGTTCCCATTCTTTCTCATCATGAAATGGGTAGTACAGCACATTTTCTCTGTGTCTCTCGTATTTGGAAGCTTTCAGCTGGTCAAGAAGTGTTTCACCCTGCCTCTGGTGGATAAATCCAGAGGTAGGATGGTACTCCCCCCTGATATTGGTGTCTCTCGGGCCGCGGAGAAAGGCAGGGGGTACTGGAACATCATATGTTGCTGTGGGGAGTTGGCTTGCTCGTTGCTCCAGGTTCATAATACACTGGGTGCTGTTAACCCCAATATGAAAAAGAAACTCATCCTCTGACGGGAAGTTCGTGTAGCAGCTAGGACATATGATGTCCATTGAAACTCATCGATATGGGGTGAACGGATACCAAAGACCGAATAAGGCTGACTGGCCAAGATTCTTCCAAGTCCTTCAAACTCAGTAATACTCCGCTTCTGCACTCTCTGTAAGTGTGATGGACAAGACCCCCCCCCCACTTTCAGCCTCGGCTGTATCCCCCTCCGTTGGACCCAGCCCGATAAGCAAGCTTCCCGCCCCGCTTTTCCTCAAAGGAGATATTCTATGAGCTGTTCAGCGCAAGAAGGAAGATATCAACAATGATAGTGATTTCCACTTATCATTCAGGTCCCTCACCACCAACTCGCCTCACTGCGGTTCCCCCTCCTCCACTTGGTATGAGCCTGATGGTAGTGGCTCCCCTTCTCTGTCACATTCCTATAGTCCATCTGGGGGTCCAAGCACCCCATCCTCCCACATTTTGCGCAGCAGCCCTTCAAAGGGCTTGGGTAGGGTATATGTCTCCGGAGAACACCATGCACAAGCAGGTCATAGATTTCGACCCTACCCAATGCGAGATGGTCCAACACCTCTCCAACTCTGGTTTGCAGTGAGAACCACAGGCCCATCAGCCCATCTCAATGCAACATTGGAGGAGGTTGAGGAGGTTTGTTTATTTTGTAACACTGTCCATCTCACTAAACATCAACATCAGGGCAAGGAGCTGCTACAGTCGGCTCTCGTCCACTTCCCACAGGATCTTCTGCAACAGGCATACAAAGTGAAGTGAGCAGATCGAGACACCATTGTCCACCGAGTTGTGCAGACTGCAGCAGAGATCAAGTCGTTAGAGAGGCACCAGCAGTTCCTCTCTGCAGTTAAAGTACACCAAGAATCTCAGTTAGCAGTGGAGGAGTCGGTGTTACAGGTTGTAAAGAACGCTCTATCTCCTTGTTCTTTATGGGAAGTGAAGGATGACCGTGGGTTTTATCGCACTATTTTCGCAGAGGAATTGGTTGCTCTGACAGTGGCAGAGACTCAGATGGGGCAAGTCAAGGGCATCACCACTGAGGCCATATAACACAGTATGTATGTAACTTTGACCAATACATTGGCTAAACTTGGCACACAGGAGGATCAGCACTCGCATTGTAGTGATCGGTGGGCCTAAGGTGGCTGAAACCCGAATTGTACTTTGTTACTTTGTTCTGTATCGATTATTGGATGTTTATAATCATTCCTTTCCCCCTTCAATCATTCTGCCAATTACCCATTTCCTGTGATATCTTCTCTTCTGATGAGTAGGTAATGCGGTGGGCAGAACAAGGTATAATTCATGTACTGTGCTGAGGTGTATTGTGACTGCTTGAGATATAGGAATATCCAAGGCCGACACAGCAAACTGACAATCTTCGTCTCCCAGGAGAAGCAGCACAAGACCTGTTGTTTTTGAGTGATACGTATCTAGGTGGTCAATACCATGTGTCCCATGCAGATCCTGCAAGCACACACCTATTTAGCATGGTTCCTAGCCATTATGGTGGCTCATCATCACAAGCTCAATTGGGACCATATCCTACCTGCGGTATGCTTATGCCAGACCCAACCTATATCCATCGGGGGATGGAAATCGCACAGTGGGTGTGGATGTCAGCACCCCATCGACCAGGGGTTCAAATTCTTGGACAGTCATTGGACACATCAACTGTGATTACTGTGAGTTATTTTACTTGAGTCGACTACACTGTTGATGTATAGATATAGACAGGTGAACCTACACCTATTCATCGTCCTCAGCATGAAATGCATGTTGCCCTGCCACCAACACCACAGCTTCCCCATGCTGAGGGTACTGGGACTGTTGCCCTAACCCCACCTGCCCACATGCCTATCACATTGTCTGGAAATGTGACTCAATTACCGCCAGCCTCAGTTACTGCCTCCCTAGCAAAGATTTAGAAGTGGAATATGTTAGAGGTAGCAAAAGCCAATATCTTCTGAGTGATGTTTACCCAAGAGGCTGTGCCATCTAAGGTTACGCAGGAGCGCCTTGTCAATAATGTGATCATGAGTGCAAAGCAAACTGTTCTTGGCGATAGTGTGCAAACCACTTGTATTTATGACCACGCTCACGGATCTTTGGTCAGATGTTAACAGAGATTTGAACCTATGACCAGAGGTAACAGTGGCAATGGCAGCTGTTCAATGAAATTTCAAGCATTATGCATTCTGCTGTGTTCAGTGTGAATACAGGCTCCGTCTTCCCCTCTTTTAATATGAGATTGAACATAAGCAATCCATGGTCGGCATGCTCACAAAAGACCTACAATACCTCAAGAAAACAGTACTGGTATGTACACTTTCACTATCCACTGATATTTGAGTGCTCTTATGCTGTTGAAGGTGCCCACCTCCGATGGTCCTGTCGAGATGGAAGAATATTTTACAGCCAACTTACTTGAGGATCTGGTGATTGACATCCTTTTTCTCGATCCGCTTCAGTTGCACCGTTACGTTCAAGACAACAAGTTAGATCAAGTTTTCGCCCTAGCAGCAATAGCTATTCATTCAGCACTTAGGGAGTTCAAAGAAGGTTTTCATACAGGGATATCAGTTACTACTGAAAACTGGCACAAAAACTATGTTGATGTGCTAGCAGTAATCACAAATATGAAGTGAAGAGTCAGTGAATAGTTGGCTTACAAAACTACAAGAGGAGATGATAGCAAAGGGTAGATCCCTACTTCACTCTGATTCGTAGATTTGTAGATACAAGCTGTTGCAATCTTATCTGTGTCCTGCTGCAATTGTTGTGAACGGCTTGTCGCGTTCACCGGGAAACTGAACCTAACCGTCGGCTGGACCAAACCATAACCCTAAGGAAAGAAAGCTGATGACGGAGCTACCCGGCAGAGAGAGAGGATGCCCATAACGGGGGCTAGCCGGAGCAGGAACCGTCGTAAAGCCTTCATGAGGAACGAGGGACGAAGCCCGAAGGCCAAGCCCTTAGCAGACAGAGGAGGAGCCAATCGACAAGTGGCTAAAGCTGGGGTTCCCGGCTTTAGGCCACTGGCCTTATATATTGCCTGGGTCCGCGCACGGACTAAGCTGTACACTACTATACATGGTAACGAACGTAATACGGTAAGCGTAATGAAAGGAATGGAAGGACGGAGATTAAAGAGGTCAGGCTGCAAGGAGGCGAGCCCTGAGATCTAGATCGTAGTCCTAGGAGATAGGATCGGAGATCCGAGGATCGGGATCGAGATCCAATATATATTAATGGATACAGAGGGGGATTAGATCGGATCGGGAGATCTAGGAGGTGGCAGGATTGCCGTGGAGATCCGATGGAGATTGAGGGTCTAGGGTAGTCTAGGGTTTGTCATGTGGCAACCTTGAGGCATGATGTCATAGGCTAGACTCATCAGGTGACGGATGATGTCATGGCACGTGACTGGTCATGTGATCGGCCTCGTGGAGGTCACGTGAGGTAACGAACGTGAGGGTGAAGGAAAGTGATGAAAAGAGTGTGGAGGAAATAGTTAGATGCAAGGGGATTCGTAACAGCAATGATAACACTACAAATCCAGCCGAATGGCAGACAACATGGACTAGATCCAAAAGGGTCATACTATACCCAAAAACCGTTGCTGAACCCGAGCTAGGTAAGTCACGTAACGAAAACGCTCGCTTTTTTCTTGGTTAAGTGTAACCTGACTTTCAGATGATGCTCCCTGGAATGAAAAAGAGGGTGGCCCATCCTGGACAGATAGAGGAGAATTGGAGAGATTCGATTTCTTACAGTGATGTCAAGTGTATGGGTGGGTGATCTTTTTTCGGTCTTGTGAGGTCCCAGTACCATTTCAGCCAGATGACTTTGGGTTTGGCAGTTTGGGGGGGAAATATATGGGACAACTTCGTACAGGAAGTAGTAGGGACAAGTTTCCGATCTAGTTGTCATAGGAAAGGATCTTGTTCAGATCCCTTGTCTGCAAGAGATTTGGCAGAATTGATAATACAAGCCTCTAGCTCGAGCATGCATTCTCTGCCAGCAATGGGTAGAGCCAAAGACATGTCCAACATGGTCAGGTGGCTGTTTTTGAGGTAAGGGACACCATGCGTTGGCCCCAGAATAGTCAAAATCTTCTTTGTGTCAGCGCTTGGAGGTCATGTCACCTTGCCGTCATGTATAAAATGCCACTTTTCATCTGTTGTGTATTGCAAAGGATGTTCATCAAAAGATAGTTTGAGGAGAATCGGGAGCACACGATTCACATTGCCAAACACCATCCCTGAGTAAATTGCCCAACCATGCAGGCTGTTTATCCACAGATGATTGCGTCTGGAGTGCGGGATCTACATTCTACAAACAATCATTGTTTGAAAAGATATAATCATTGGAAACAACCAACATTGTCGTATATACCTTTTTTTGCCACCTTTAGGGTCCAATCGAGCTAAGAGAACCAGGGGTTGGCTCTCCAGGATTCATTCTGCATCATACTCTTTGCTTGCTCCATCAAGGTGTTTGCTGACATGAGGTCTTCCCAGCATTGCTGTGAGAGTTTGGTGTCAGTTGCATTTGTGTCCTCATCTTGAAGCTGAGACAGACTCTCCTCAATATCAGTATGTAGATGATGGAGTTGTGCATGCTGCGTGGCATCCACCTCAGACTCTGCTTGTGACTCGGCATCATGCATGATCTCAAATGCCATCTCAACAGCCTCGGCATGCTGTTTGGTATGGGCTGCTTTCTCCTTGCAGTGTTTCATCCACACCGGTCATTGATGCAATGATATACCATTAACAGCAACGTGAAGGGACATCATGTCCAGAAACCGTGTTTGTATACCCTTGAGGCTATATTCCTCGTGGACACACTGCTGGTCATAGGAGACATTGTGTCCAATGATAACACGCAGCACCTCAGAATTACCCAATGAGATCAAGTGTTGCATTTCCTCTGTCTCACCAAGCAACCATGGCGATATCCAGCAATACCATGCATGTTGGGATGCAGCACAGGTGATAACTGCATAAGGATGGTATGACAGTATTGTCTTGACGTCAAAAACAAGCATCTGTTCAGGTTGGCCATCATGTTCTGGGTATGTGACTGGCTCGCTGTAACTCAACCCATCTGGCAGGTGATAGTACTTGGTCCACCCAGATTGAAGGTTGAAATATTTGGGTCTGGGAGACAACTCGTCTTGCGCAAGTTGTTTGGCAAAGCCTAACCAGGGTTGAGCAGAGCACTGGCCAATATGGTAGAAGTGCTCACCGATGTCAGTGCCTTGGAGTGGGAGAAGGGTAAACCCTGTATCGGGAAGGACAGAACCTTGCTTGGGGTCGAGACCGTGCATGTGAAGATGGTCGCACATTGTCATATCCATCGAATCCGGTACTCCGGACTTAACTCCGGACAACTCCAGACACCTTTCCTGCGACCTCCGGTGCGTTCTCGATGAGTCCGCATCCCTGACACCCCAGCCCTCCTGTATTTAGCATTCCTTGTTCTTAGTGTTACGCTCCATTCTTCGCTTACAGTACATAGCCATTAGCTTCGCCCCAGTTCACCCTCCATCCCTGTGCCCGCTTAGGAGCACAGCTCCGGTATACCTAGCATCCGCACTCTGGATTATTAGTAAGACCTATGTTCTACTCCCATATATAAGGTCCCCGCACTTGTAGTAGATACTCCAGTTTGAATATTGACTTGGACAGTTTCCCAAGCTCACTCTGACCCCCTTGAGTCTCTAAGACTCTTTTCTGCTATGAACGATGACTCGCTGCACCACTGGCCTCGGCTTCACAGGCTACTACGGAGCCTGGCAAAGGAAGAGAGGAAAAGGTCGGGCTCACGTGCACACTATTATCCAGGGGACAACAGGTGGTCAAAGCTGGGGACGCCAGCTAGGACACCTGGGTTTATATACTACGGTACTGTGCGCACGGACCATAGGGTCCGTGGGACGTTCTACTATACATGGC
>JBBPMX010000655.1:0-10654 GCA_038090515.1 Pulveroboletus cf. viridisquamosus
TCCGGCTAGCCCACGATACGGGCATTCCTTCCTTCTGCCGGGTAGCTCCGTCATCAGCTTTCCTTCCTTAGGGTTATGGTTTGGTCCAGCCGACGGTTAGGTTCGGTTTCTCGGTGAACGCGACGAGTCGTTCACAACAGATAATAAGGAACATGTATTGGTCCGAGAAGATGTTGTTCATCATATTCTGAAAGGTAGGGGGTGAGTTAGTGAGGCCGAAGTACATGACCGTTGGCTCGTAAGTCCCAATTGGCATTACAAATGCTGTCTTCCATTCATCACCTTCCTTGATGCGGATATTGTTGTATCCCCAGCATAAGTCCATCGCTGTGAACATATCTGCACCCTTGAGGCAGTCGATTAGCTGTGAAATAAGTGGTAAAGGGTATGCGTTTTTGATGGTCCCTTCATTTAAATATCTATAGTCCATGATGAGGTGTTTTTTACCGTCCTTCTTTGGGATGAAGAATACCGGGGACATTTGAGGAGACTTGCTTGGTCGAAGATAGCCCTTCTTGACTTCCTTGTCAATGAAAGTCCATACTTCTTCCAACTCCGTGTCAGATAGAGGAATAACTCTCCCCTTCCTTGGAATGAAGTCGGGCTTGAGATTGATAGCGTGATCCCAGTGCTTTCATAGGGGCATGCGGTTGGATTCCTGCTCCAAAAAAACATCCAGAAAATCGTGGTAGGCTGCCGGGACCTTTTCTGCTACTCTGTCTTCAATGACCCAGAGTTTAAAGCCGAAATACCTATTCCGCTGGGACTTGTAGTTGTTACAGTCGTCCATGCAGTGGGTGAAGTTGATTTTCTTCTTGACCCAGTCAATTTCGGGGTTGTGGCACGTGAGCCAGTCATAGCTGATGATCTTTTGATTTGAACCCAGTTCGACGATGAAAGCGTTGATCTTCTCATGGTGATCCTGCAATGCTGCGATGAGCTCAACCCGATGAGTCACTTTTCTGGCCTTGCCTGGGGTACCATTGGCATTAAATACTTGAATTTGTTATACAAGTGGGATCATATTTATTTTGTTTTTGGTGCACCATTTGCAGTCGATGAAGGTGTTGACGGTGCTGCTATCAATTAGTGCTTTTATGTTATCGTCTTTTTGTACTTGACCCATGGAGAAGAGGACGGCCATGTCCACCATGAATTCTCCACCACTGATCATTTCTTGCATAGGGATTTTATTAAGGTTAAGGTCAGCACAATCATTCTTAAAAAGGGAATTAAGCATGCTATATTTATAGTCTGGTGCCAAGCTCCAAAGAGACCCCCCTACAAATGTATCAGAATCTATTAAGGTTTTCAGCACCTGGCTGATTGTCCTAACCGGGAAATCACCCTCAGTGCACTCCGAGAGTTCGGCTACAGGCTCAGTGCCAGCTATGGGGATTTCTCCCTTGAGCATGGTCAACGAGTCATCTACACCTACCACTCTCATACCGGCACACCTGGAGTCTGGTCTACTTACTTGTATAGGGTTAAATAATGCCGCACTCATCGGCTCAAAACCAGATCATAAATGTACAAAACTTTCAACGGTAGAACCACAGTCCAAATGTGAAGTAACTATTTTTTTGATGTTTTCTAGTTTTATTCTTTTTTCTTTTGTTTTGTCCAGCTTGCTAGGCGACACCCTACCATTGACTAGCTGCTTCCTTTTAAAGCTTCGGATGCTTTAGTCCTAGCTTCTGTTTCGAAGACATTGGCCCAATAGGCACGAGCTTCATCTGACATATAGTTCTGTCGGGAGGACGTTACTGTGTGGGCCTTGGTTTCGGGCAGGGTTTCAGAGATGACCGCCCACGTCTCAGTGTAGTACCCATCTTTGTCAGGTACCCAAACTTGGCGCATATTTTGAACCGGCGCTCGGTTCCTATCTTGTGCTGGATTGTATGGCTTTTTCGGGAGCTGGCAGTCTGTTAGAACCAGGGTCTCTGGGAGGTAACTCTGGAACTCTGGAGTTCAAGCAGGACTTGGCTTCACCATATGTGGTGCACCCTTGTCACAACTCCGGGGGTGTCCTGTAATTTCAGAACAGGCGGAAGAAGTCAGATTGGTCTTGTTGCAAGCAACAAAGGCCAAGGATGGTTCAGAAGAGAGTCTTAGAGACTCAAGGGGGTCAGAGTGAGTTTGGGAGACTGTCCAAGTTGATATTCAAACTGGAGTATCTACTACAAGTGCGGGGACTTTATATATGGGAGTAGAACATAGGTCTTACTAATAGTCCAGAGTGCGGATGCTAGGTGTACCAGAGCTGTGCTCCTAAGCAGGCACAGGGACGGAGGGTGAACTGGGGCGAAGCTAATGGCTATGTACTGTAAGCGAAGAATGGAGCATAACACTAAGAACAAGAAATGCTAAATACAGAGGGTCTGGGGTGTCAGGGATGCGGACTCATCGAGAACGCACCAGAGGTCGCAGGAAAGGTGTCCAGAGTTGTCCAGAGTTAAGTCCAGAGTCCCAGATTCGACGGATATGACACAGTCCCGTCAAATGTGGCCTGGTTTGCCATAGTTGAAACACATGCAGGTATCTGGGGGCCCCTGCACTGCCCCAATGTCCATGGGAGCTCCCCTTCCAGGTTGTGTCCCATATTGTGTGAACCGCTGGTTAGGCGGTGGTCCCTTGGGTGGATTGTAGTGTTGTGCTCCACCAAAGCACCTTGGTTGGAATCCACGTTCAATTTCCGCGGACTCAAAGGAGCGACCAACTTTTCTATATGCGTCGATCAACTCAAATATGTTGTTCTCCACATGCATGTGGAGGTGGACCTGCATGTATACACGAGCATCCACTGCTCGCTTGAGAATTTTGATCCCATGGCCATTCTCAACTTCGGCCTCCTTAAACAGGACCTCGAATTTTTGTAGGAACTCATCGATTGGACAGCCCTGTTGCTTCAGTCATTGTAGCTTCTGAAGCGATTCATGTGTGAGCACATCGATCTGGAAGTGGTCCCTGATCTCACTTTGGAGGACCTTCCATTCAGGCCATGCTTCATCACCATGTGGGTAGCCCAATTTCTTTCCCGCGTTGTTTGTTGCCTCTTCGATCTCGGAGTCACAGTACTCTTTGAGTTTTAATCTTGCATAGGAGGCGGCATCTCCCTCCATGTGCGATAGGACCATGATGGTCCGAAGTTTATCCGAGCCCCAGTTTTGGAGTGAGACCCAGACTTTAATTTGGGTGATCCACACCCAGAATTTGTTGCGGCTGCCATCCCACTTGCTAGGATTGGCAACTTTCTTTGTGATAGTGGAAGGGCTGTCCTCCTTTTCCTTGAGAAGGGCTGTAAGCAGCACCTTCAATTCGTCATTGCTTAGCGATGATGACAACATCGTTTCTTCTTGGGGGGGAGGCTGAGGTTGGCGGTTTTTAAACTTGAGCCAGTAGGGCTCTGGGGTGACTTTGGGGAGTGCTTCGAGCAGGCCCTCTGTCATATCCGCTCCGATCTCCGAGTCTTTGGACCTGTCACTCCATCTCCATTCCTCCGTAATCCGGACTTCGTCCTATTATACTGGACTCTGTTCTCTTATTATCGGACTTCCTTCACTTTCCTTATTTAGCATTCCCTTTGTACCTTCGACCCTCCATTCCTTAGTTATGACCCTTAGCCTCACCCCTTAGACCCTTCGCCACACCATATGCTCTCACTATGTATGTTCCCCGTCTCCATATGCTTCCCCTTTACCCGACATACCTTTCCATACAATCCTCCATTCCTCCGTCCGAACTCCGGACCGGACTTCAGTATATAAGCTTCCAGTACTCCATTTCTGTACCTCAGTACGAATATCAAACCAGTCACCTCCCATCTCTCGTCCGACTCCCTTCTCTCTCCTCTCTCTCCTCCTTCCCTACAAAATACGAGGACAGAGCCTAGGCAAGGGCACGACACATAAGTCCTGCGCCAACATCCTCCTAGGTACCCCCTTGCCGCTCCAAACTCTGTTCGTTCCTCCTTACAAACTTCGTATACTAACCTTCGGACCTCCGATCAGACTTGAGTCCGGAGGAACCGGACGTGACACCCTCAAAAGAGGGAGATTTTCAGAGTTGTGCAGGTGCTGGTTCCGGAGAACCAGGCAGTGAACCTTCATAGAATGAAATTTTGAAATCCTAACAGTCCTTACTTGCCGGTATCTTTCAACCGACGTCTGGGGATGCTTGCGGGGGGAAGAAGTCGGATAAGGTAGGGGAGGGGAAGACCACTGGCAGCTAGATCTTCTTCAACAACTTGCTTTGGATGGTAGACTCTTGATAATGAGAGGTGTTGTACACATATTGTGTGCTAACGGCGGATGTCACAGGTGTTCTGTGAACCTGGATCTCCCAAACCACAGAGAGATTGCCCTAGTGCACTTTGGGCAAGAAGCAATGTTATCCTTATTTAATATGGTGGACGACCATGTATGCAAGCTGTTAAGGGTGCTATGCCCAGGCCCGTCACGTGGTGCCTCTGTGCTATGTCCCTTATGCCTAGGCCCAGTAACTGTATATGACGGATTTGCTTTCTTTCTTGATCCGGTCTTCTGATGGGGATAAACACTCACCCGATCTCGATATCTTCAGCGACAAGATGCTCTGTTCACCCGAGGGCAGTGTAAATAGCTTTGACCAAGTGTTGCAAACTACGAGAGCACACACCACCAGCCTCGGCTTTACAGGCTATTACTGAGCCTGGCGAGGTAAGAGAGAAGGGAAGACGAGCTCAAGCACACCAATCACCCACAAGAGAGCAGGATAACAAGTGGTCAAAGCTGGGGACACCAGCTGAGACACTTGGGTTTATATAGTACAGAGGGCAGTGCATGGACCATAGGGTCCATGGGATAAACTACTATACATGGCTAGTACAAGTACACGAACATGAGATAGTTCCCACCAGGGTTAACGGAGATTAAAAGGGCGTGTCAGCCATGAGGCATGACGTCATATGATGTCATGGTCTAGGCCCAGGTCACATGACTGAGAAAAGAAAGGGGCATGAAGATTGTTTGTAACAGTCTTGACGAGGAGGACTCTGATGTTTCCCCTCCTTCAAAACATTCCCACAAGTGCCAGATTATGGCCACTCCCTCCATCTTGTGGGACTCCGACGATAAGGTGGACATCTATGGTTCTGATGACAAGATCCAAGGTCTTTATGACCAATATATTCAGGATCCCAGGTTAGTACATCCTCCCTATCCGCTGCACCAGTACTTATCCATTGCTGCTGCTACCCCTTATGCGCGAAATGATACAGTGGAGTTAAGTAGTACTGTATATACATCAAATGTATCAGTACATTGCCAAATGGATGAAGCTATTTGTGCCCATGGCTCTGATAGTTCGTGTGCGTGATGTGGAAAACCTGAGGCTCCATACTGGATTCTTGATTCTGGTGCATCTATGCACTTCACCCCTGATCACTCAGATTATGCTGAATTCACACCCCTTAAAGGTGCTGATCATATACCAGTCCACACCACTGCCTTCATAATATTTGTAGAAGGCAAAGGACTTGTGATTGTACCATGGTGAGACTCATCAGGTTGCACTGTCATATCCGCTCTGATCTCCGAATCTCCAGACCCTTCACTTCCTCTCTGTTCCTCCGTAATCCGGACTTTGTCCTTTTGTATTGGACTCCATTCTCCTATTATTGGACTTCCCTCACTTTCCTTATTTAGTATTCCCTTTGTACCTTCGACCCTCCATTCCCTAGTTATGACCCTTAGCCTCAGCCCTTAGACCCTTCGCCACACCATATGCTCTCACTACATATGTTCTCCATCTCCATATGCTTCCCTTTTTACCCGACATACCTTTCCATACAGTCCTTCATTCCTCTGTCCAAACTCCGGACCGGACCTCAGTATATAAGCTTCCAGTACTCCATTTCTGTACCTCAGTACGAATATCAAACCAGTCACCTCTTGTCTCTTGTCCGACTCCCTTCTCTCTCCTCTCTCTCCCTCTCTCCTATGAAATACAAGGACAGAGCCTAGGCAAGGGCGCGACACATAAGTCCTGCGCCAACGTCCTCCTAGGTACCCCCTTGCCACTCCAAACTCTGTTCGTCCTCCTTACGAACTTCATATACTAACCTTCGGACCTCCAATCAGACTTGAGTCTGGAGGAACCGGACTTGACACGCACCCAAACCCTATCATTGTTCGATGTTGGGTACCTATCTAACTCACAAGTGCGACTGATTTCCCTAGGCTGCCTACTATGTGCTGGAGCTTCTGTAAAGGGAACTGCTGCATAGATCGATGTGTTATATGGAGATGGAGATCTACTTGCTCCATTTACTCCAGGGCCATTAAGCCTGAATATGTACACTCTCCAAAGCATCCCTAAACCTAAAAACCTTCGCACTAAGACTAAGCCTACCTGGGATATACTCCATCGCCGATTCAGTCACCCCTCTAAGGAGGTTTTGAAGCATGCGCAAAAACATACACGAGGCTTCCCTGAGATTAGCACACCACAGGAGGACAAGATCTGTCCTGGCTGCACTCTAGGCAAGATGCCTAATCACACCTACCCACCTGATGTGCGAAAAGCTACTCATGCGTTCGAACTTGTACACTCCGATATTAAGTCATTCCCCATCAAGTCATATCACTGCTACAAATACATCATTACTTTTGTGGACAACTATACATCCTTTGCATGGATCACGCCTTTGCACACGAAAGATGCTGCATTGACAGTGACCAAGCACTTTATGTCAATGATTCAGATGCAATTCAATGTGACGATCAAAGGATGGATGTCCGATGCAGGGGGAGAGTACAAATCAAATGCTTCCAATAAGCTCCTAGCTGACAATGGGATACATGTATTCCAGAGCACTCCATATGTACCCCAACAAAATGGTCGTGCAGAATGCTTTATGCGCACTTCTATGGATAAGTCTGAAGCTATGCACCTTGAGGCTTGCATTCCAGAAAGTTGGTGGGAATTCTCAATGGCCCATGCATGCCATCTATACAATAGGACACTGCTCCGCCAACATAACTGGCATACCCCCTATGAGCTCCTTCACAAGGATAAGCCTGATATCAGCCACTTGCACATGTTTGGTTGTGCAGCATACGTATTCATCCCTCAGGATGTGCACACCAACAAGATGGCTCCTAAATCAGAACTGATGGTGTACCTAGGCGTCGCTTCTGGACACGAGAGCAACTTCATTTTCATACACTCTCCCAACAATGTCATCTTTACTTCTGCACATGCTCTATTTGATGAAGCTCGATTTCCTAAGTGCCATACTGCACCTCACAGACAACCCACTGCACTAGACCCTGTTCCCAAGGTTGAAGAGTTTGAACCTGTAGAAGTTCCTCCTCCCTTTAGAACTGAGGACAACCCCAATCGTCCTCGTCCTCATTATCTCCCAACTCCTCCCCCAGTTCCATCTCCTAGTCCTCCTCCACCGCCTCCGAGAACACCCTCTCCTTGACAAGAACCTCCTTCACCACCTCGCTGACCCAGAAAGGGACAATGCCCTCCTAATCCTAACCCACTTCCAGCACGCCCCCAGCGTGAACGTCATGTGCCCAAAAGGCCTGGCAATGTGTATGGTGACAACCAACACCCTGTGGAGCAAGTGAAGGAAATAGAGCGTGCTACGCGATGGCACAATATAGTAAATCCACAGCCTGAGCAACCAGAACCCGGTCCCTCTGTTGAGCGAGAACCCTCTCTAGAAGGAGATATGCCAGGTCAATTCCTGAGCACACCTGCACCGTCCGCCCCTGCTGACACAATGCCAGTCTCTCCCACTGCTCTTAGCGAGGAAGATGTTGAGCAGCTATGTCAGGAAGGGGGAGCTGACTTGGTTGCATTTCTCATGTTGAAGGCAATCTCTCTGGCCGATTCTGCAGGATCAAAGCCGATTTGCGAGTGGACATTTAGGGACATCCTTAAACTACCTACTGCAGACCAGAAGGAGTGGAAAGCTGCATGCTGTGAGCAGCTGGAGATGCTTAAGAAGCGAGACGTATATGAACCAGTAGACTGCCCAAGAAACCGGCAAGTCATTAAGAACAGATGGGTCTTTGACGTCAAACCAGACGGTCAAAAACATGTGTGATTAGTTGCGAAGGGATTCTCCCAGATCGAAGGACTTGACTTTGATCAGATATTTTCTCCAGTTGTGCACTTCGAGACAGTGCAACTCATGCTTGCACTGGCTGCCCTGGAAAACTGGCATATCGAAGCTGTAGATGTCCATAGTGCCTATTTATATGGCAAGCTGGACGAAGAGATTTACATGGAACAGCCAGAGGGATTCAAACTTCCTGGCCAAGAGAACAAGGTTCTCCGCCTACTCAAGGCGTTATATGGTCTCAAGCAGGCTGGATTGGCATGGTGGAAAGCCCTCAATCAGTCCATGAAAGAACTCGGCTTTGAACACCTAAAGTCAGACGCTGGCTTATTTCTCTACAGAAAATGTGGCACCCAAATGGTTGTTGCAATCATCTATGTAGATGACGCTATGTTCTGTGGACCCAACAAGCAGATCGTTAATGAGGTCAAGTCACTATTTATGAAGAAGTGGGAGTGCAGAGATCTTGGTGTAGCTACCGAATTTCTCCACATGCACATCTACCGCTCAGGCCGCCAGATCCTAGTTGATCAATGCGATTACCTAGAGAAAGTCCTAGCGCAATTTGGCATGCTCAATGCCTGCACTGCTCCTACTCCCTTGCCTCAGGGGTACTACCCCCTAGATAACAATCAAACTGCTGATCCTGGAATTTGCTCACAATTCCAGTCCATTATTGGGTCTCTGCTCTACATCATGTTAGGCACCTGTCCTGATATTGCCTATGCAGTTACTGCCCTCTCTAGGCAGGCTACCAACCCCACAGAAGATCATGTAAATAAAGTGCTGTATATCTGCTGCTATTTGCTTGGTACTCGCCACTATTCCCTGATCTATGATAGCGCTTCTGGGGATGGTATCACTGCATGCACTGATTCAGATTGGGCCTCAGACCCAAACACTAGACGCTCCCAGACTGGCTGGTTTCTTAAACTAGCTGGTGGCATATTCTCATGGCAGACCCGAATGCAAAAGGTTGTCGCCCTGTCCTCTACTGAGGCAGAATATATCACCTTATCTGATTGCAGTTGCCAAGTGATATGGATTCGCCAACTACTTGGTGAAATGGGATACAAACTGAAAGCAATCCCCATATGCGGTGATAACCAGGGATCTATCTTCATGGCTTCCAACTCAGTGACCGAAAAGCAAAACAAGCACATAGATATTCACTGGCACAGTATTAGAGATTGGGTAGCTGAAGGAAAGATTGAACTCTTCTTTATTGAAGGTTCTACCAATCCCACAGACATGTTCACTAAGAACCTTGGGCATATCAAGTTTGAGCAGTTCCGATCACAACTAGGTTTAGTTTTCTATGACCATTCACAGACTTGGGTCACGTCCTATCTCTGATTGCTTACGTGCCTCAACTGGCTACTTAGCAAGGGGGAGTGTTGAATGAGCTATGACTTGTTCCAGCCCCATTCTACAGTAGAGTACAGTATTTTACCTAGTATAGTGTATTACCTCAGCTGTACTTACATTTGGACTCAGTTGTCTGAGTTTGAATCATCTCTTGATCTACTACCACTACCTTGTGTGAACATATCAACCAATCACCTGCACTTATGTAAGTCCTACTAGCCTAACCTCTGTAGCTTGTAGTGTGCCTGTTCAACAATAATCCCAAAAACAAAGAACGCAACCAAGTCCCACTTGCCTACAAACCCTTCACTCAACTCACTGATGCCATCAAGGGGATGACCCATCAAGCACTCCAATGATGGAAGACCGAAGGCTCTAAGCCCAAGGTCCAGAAACCTGACCCATTTGACAGGATGGACCTGAAGAAATTCCATCTGTTCATTGTCCAGTGCAAACTCCATTTCCAAGCCAATCCCTGAACCTACCACAAGGATTGGACCAAGGTCACCTTTGCTCAGTTCTATCTCAAGGGGACCACACTCAAGTACTTTGAGCTGGACCTTCTCAGATTTGAAGTGCTGGGCCTCTGATCCACTGTGAGTTGCAGTCTAACTTCGGATCTCATGACCCCATTGCAGATGCCAAAGCTCAGCTTGAGCACCTCCAGATGTGTGACACCCAGTGCATCTCCAAGTACATCATTGAGTGGAACCAACTTGCTAGCCAAGTCCGAGACTGGGGTCAAGGAGTGCTCCAACAGAGCTTCTACTCCGGCCTCCTGGACTACATCAAGGACGAGCTTGCTCATCAAGGCAAGCCCAACAACATCCACAAACTCCACACTCTTGCCCAGCAGATCGACCACTGGTATTGGGAATGCAAGGACAAAATCACCCATGCAATGAAAGATAGTTAGTGGGTGTGGGGTGATGTGTGTAGGGTCGAGTTTCCTTGTCCCAAGGGGTTCTGTAGAGGGTTAGTACCAGGGACCAACAATTATGACCAACCTCAGTGCACTAGAGCGAGATGAAATGGTTCCGGATGATGTTCTGGGAAGGAGACTAATAATCCAGCTGATAGTGAGGACTGGGTGTGCACGGATGTGGTTGTGGATGGGACTGGATTGAGTGCGATAGGAGTTGAAGATGTGAGAACCTGACAAAGATAAAG
>JBBPMX010000656.1:0-10641 GCA_038090515.1 Pulveroboletus cf. viridisquamosus
AATATTCTAGAAGGTAGAAAGGAATTGGTCATGTGATAGGAGGAACTACGAGCTTAGTATGAGAAGAACTAAGCGAGGAGAGATAAGTCCGAAGAAAACAAAAGAAACAGAGCAATAAATCGTAACAACATGGGGGTGAGAGAAGGCAGGGTTGGTGGACATGGTACGGATAGCTTTGACCAAGATGGAGGAACAGGACTGAGGGAAGACCTTGAGGTGGAGGTGTTTATAAGCGTTGAGGACAGCCTTGGCATTAGTCAGATCCGATTCCGTTTGCCAAGAGTCTTTGTCAGCAGTGTAACCCTTCCACCTAATCAGGAATTGCCGATGGGTCGGGGTTCCTCTGTGACATATAACCTTTTCGACTTCATATTCTTCTTCACCTTCTATTAACTCTGGAGGTGGAGCCAGGTAGTTTGGGCTGTGGATGTCATTTTCGTGATAGGGCAATAAGAGGGAAGCATGAAACACAGGGTGGATCTTCCAGGTTTTGGGGAGGCAGAGGCAGTAGGAGATGGGAGATAAGACTTTGGTAATTACAAAGGGTCCTTCTTGTTTGGGTGCGAATTTGGGGGATGTGAGAGAATGTTTCAGGTTTCGTGCTTCCAACCAGACCTTATCTCTGCACTTCCATGGGGTGAATCCATGAGTATTCCGTGATTTCATGACTTGGCGTGTGAGCTCGTGGGATGCCAGGGCTTCATCACGGAAGTGGGAGAGTGTGTCTAATCTGGTTTTGACAGTGGGTAGTGGTGTTTCCGCGATGATTGTGGGTAACAGTTTGGGTTCATATCCCATCATTGTTACGAACCATCTTCACGCCCCTCTCTTTTCTTCGTCATGTGACCTGTCACATGACTGGGCCTAGACCATGACATCATATGACATCATGCCTCATGGTAGGCATGCCCTTTTAATCTCCGTTAACCCTGGTGGGAATTCTCTCACGTTCATGTACTTATACTAGCCATGTATAGTAGCTTATCCCACGGACCCTATGGTCCATGCGCACCTGTCCATAGTATATAAACCCAAGTGTCTCAGCTGGCGTCCCCAGCTTTGACCACTTGTTATCCCGCTCCTTTACGGGTGATAAGGTGTGCTTGAGCTCGTCTTCCCTCTCTCTTACCTCGCCAGGCTCGGTAATAGCCTGTGAAGCCGAGGCCGGTGGTGTGCTCGCTTAGCGTTCGCAACAATCATGAGGAAGAAGGGGGATTGGTTGGTTATGGAATGAGGGCAGTGGTTATGTGCAAATTCTGCCATAGGGATATGTTCTGCCCATTCAGTGGGGTTTTGGTGGCAGAATGGTCAGAGATAGGTCTCGACTTCCTGGTTTACTCGTTCAGTTTCACCATCAGTCTGTGGGTGGTAGGCGGTGGAGAGTGTGAATTGATATCCGATGAGTTTTGCCAGGGATTTGGCGAATTCAGAGGTGAATTGTGGGCCACAGTCAGAGATGATCTTATCATAAAGTCCAAACCATGTGTAGACTTTGTGGAAAAAAAGGTGGGCAATTCCTTCCACAGTGACAGTCTTTCAAGTGGGGCATAAAATTACCCCCTTCATAAGCCCATGGTTGACCACAATCAAGAGACTATCAAAGCCAGAGGATTCCAGGAGGTCTGTGATGAGGTCACAGGAGATCTGCTGGAAGGGGCGAGTGCAGGAAGAGGAGATGGGGGTAAGCGAAGCGACCGTGGGGTGTGTATTCACCTTCATCTGCTGGCAGGGGCCACAACCGTCGACAAAGCAGTGGACAAAGGAGGCCAGCCTGGGCCACCAGTAATCACGGGAGACGAGCTGACAAGTCTTAAGGTAGCCAGGGTGGCCTGCAGAGGGGTGATCATGAGCACACAAGACAATCTCATGTCAGAGGGCGTCAGGTACATAGATGCAGCCCAGGTAGGTAAGGATGCCAGCATCATAAGACCAATCAGACAGGCAGGAGCGGAATGTGGAGGCAACCGATCCCTTGAGCGTGTGAAGGGTGTCAGTAATGACGGGGTCAGAAGGGGAGGAGGTGGCAACCTTGGCAGCGAGATCAGTATCAATAAGTTTGACAAAGAGATCATCAGGAAGAAGAACAACATCCTCATTGTTAGTGTTGTCAGAAGACATGAAGTCGGGCTGGCGAGACAGGGTGTCCAGGGCAGAGAGGGCAGAGCCAGGGACATGGGTGAATTTTAGGTCAAAGTCAGCAAGGTCCAGGAGCCAACGAGCCTGTCGATGATTAAGCTTGTGAGGTTCGCAAAAGTAGGTAAGGTTTTTGTGGTCTATGAGGACAGAGACCACAAAAGGGGACCCATGAAGGTGGTGGCACCATGCCTTGAGGGCACGAATGACTGCGAGAAGTTCGCAGTCATAGATGTCGTAGTTTCACTCAGCGGAACAGAAAGACTGGGAGAGGTAGGCACACGGACGGAGGTCACCATTGCCATCAGGTTGGAGGAGGACACCACCTGTCGCCCATTTGGATGCATTGGTGGTGATGGAGAACGGCTTTGTGGGGTCAGGCAGGAGCAGCACTGGCACGGACGTGAACGTTGTTTTCAAGGAGGTAAAGGCCTCAGCACATGCGGGGGACCAGTCCCAGGGGTGGTTCTTCTTGGTGAGGTCAAGGAGGAGGCGAGCGATGGTGGAGTATTCTGGAATGAACCGCTGGTAGAAGTTGGCGAAGCCGAGAAAGAATTGGACATCCTTCACTTTTAGAGGGGCAGGCCAGTTGGCGATCCCAGCAAGTTCCACAGGATCCATGGCGAGCTCGCCCGGTTTGACTACCATCCCGAGATATTTGACTTTGGTGGTGGCAAAGTCACATTTCTCCAGCTTAAGGTGCAGGTCAAGTTTGGCCATCCACTGGAGGATGCGACAAGTATGCTCGATGTGAGTCTTCTTATCAGATGAGAAGATGAGGAGGTCGTCCATGTAGATGACGAGCCATCCTTCGGTGATGAGGTTATGGAAGGAGTTGTTCATGAAGCATTGGAAGGTGGCAGGGGAATTTGTTAATCCAAAGAACATAATGGTGGGTTCAAACAAACCCTTGTGAGTGAGGAAGGTGGCTTTCCAGCAATCAAACTCTTTGATTCTGACATTATTGTATTCCCAGTGGATGTCGAATTTGGTGAACACCTTGGCCCCTTGGAGTCGTTCAAAAAGATCAGAGATAAGGGGGAGAGGGTAGGTGTCACGAATCATGTGTTCATTGAGGTATCGATAGTTCTGACAGGGATGTAATTTTCCATCCTTTTTTCCAACAAAGAAGAAGGGGGACGACTGAGGGGATTTCGAAGGGTGAATCTTTCCTGCAAGGAGGTTTTCCTCGAGGAAATCTTTGGTAGCCTTCTTCTCGGCTTCAGTGAGAGGGTAAAGCTTTGCTGATCATGCCAACAAGATCTCGCTGTTATTTTGAGTGTCTAACATCACTTGTAACTTCTAGCTATGACATAGGCGGCTGTGTAGCTGCATCTCGCACAGGAGAAAGTGCATGGTTTACATGATCAGGCAGATATATCACTGCATGCAGATGTATCCCCCTCAGTTCTCATTGCATCTGGAGTCGACATTGAAAAACTACAGTACATACTTCAACTTTCCTTTTGCATTCTCTCATCAACACCTGAATAACATTGATAAGGTGTCAGCTGGTCGGCAATGTTTCTCAACTCAGAATTCATGCCACCAACAGTCAGAAGGCCAATATAATTACTTGTCGAAATGCTCTGCAAAGGAGGCTAGATTCCTGGGTACAAGTGCAGCAACTGTACATGCCTTTTGTGGCTGCATTGCAGGTAAGAGCATGCTCAGATGAAGAAGATGCTGAATATGCCAAGCCTGAGAAAGCGAAACTCTGGATGCCTTCTGAACTGAGTCCAGACATGCTATGTGATGAATGACTGAGGATGATAGAATGGGAGTTACAGTATGCTCAAGCCAATGATGCTCTGAACAATGTTTGCTGATACATACAACTTTATGTCCATCTTGCCATGTTTAAGTCCACAAATCTTCAGGGACAATGCACAAACACCCATGTGTGAAGTGCACTTGACCATGCTAGTAACCAAAGGCATCAAGGAAAGGAAAAGTATATGGCTGCACAACAGGCACTCCTGTCTCTAGGACCCCTTCTTTGCAAGATCGGATGGATAGATATCTTTCGCCCCTTGTCTGAAGATGACATGAAGACCATGGATGACTTGTTGGACAATAAGATAGAGGGAAGGAGGGAATTACCTTGGATTTGGAAGGTTCCCAGTGTTCTGGGAGACAGTGATGATGATTTACAGGACTGTATGACATCAAGGAGATCCAAGAACTGACTGTATTTTGGACAGGTTTACGAGTCGAGTGGTGCAAGGCATGAGCCTGTGAAGCTCGGTGGACAGAGGAGGTTGTGTTACTGGCCAAGGAAATGTGGAGAATAGAAGTCTTTTTACACTGGGAGAGGGAACAGTGGGAGCAGCATGCATGTGCTCATGTGTTCAAATCCAATGTGGATCATGAGGGAGCAACAGCTTATACAAAACACCAAGCAGCTCTATGGGGAGTGATGGTGATGAGATTCAAGGAGACTTGGAACACAATCCCAAATTTGTTGCAAGAAGAAACTCAAGGGACTAATCAGGTAGATGCTCATCTAACTCTCTGTGGTGATAATTTCTGGCATACATCCCTGCTGTCATCTTGTCTGTAAATGTGCGCGTGCATAAGATAACATTAATTCGATATCAGTTTCAGTCAATCACTGATTGGAGTACATGATACTGCTCATCAAGTATGTAGCCCTGTCACATTAGCTTACTGTGATGTATTGCTCACATAGTGAGTATGCATTGTGATATATGTATTCCACCTAGTTGAACATGCATGAGAATGGCAATTGGGTCAGGATAATGACTTACTCTAATGTATTACCTGCCTAGTTGAGCATGCATTGTATTGTACCATCTAGATCCAGAGGCCGTGATGTATTACCCAGACTGGTGTGCATTGGGATGACAACCAACCTATCGTGATATATTACCCACCTAGTCAGACACACATTGTAATGTATCACCTAGATTGATGTGGGTCAGAACAGTGATTAACTAGCATGATGTATCACTCACATAGTAACATACAGCAATTATCACCAGGCCAGAGGCCATGATGTATCACCCAGACTGATGCAGGTTGGCATGACGACTGTCCATGATGTATTACCCACCTAGTCAAGCACATGCTGTGATATATCACCAAGAATGATGCAGGTCAGGAATGGCGATTAACTGGTGTGATGTATCACTCACATAGTGACGTATGGCAATTATCACCGGGCCAGAGGCTGTGATGTATCACCCAAACTGGTGCAGGTCGGGATGACAACTGTACATGATGTATTATCCCAGTCGAGCACACACTGTGATGTATCACCTAGAACGATGCAAGCCAGGACAGCGATTAACTAGCATGATGTATCCCAGTGTGGGTTAGGATGATGATGACTTAATCACCATGATATATGTATTACCTGCCTGGTCAAGTACACACTGTGATGTATCACTCACCCCCCTAGTCAAGTCGGCACATTCCATGCAATGCATGGTGTGATTTGTCTATGTTGTACTGTAAGAGATCCTGCTGCTCGTGTGAACCACAATATTGAAAACCATGCACCATGCAGATAATGATTGGCTTGGGAGGGGAGTCTATTGGCAGAGGTGTGACATTCAGCCATATTAGTGTGAAAAGGACATGTGACTGTTTAGTAATAGGTGGAGTGTGATATATAAACACACTTGCTGAGCACAGTGTTTATTTAGAAGTATCCTTTCACCAGCATTGATATGATATATCATATTGGCAGGAGAGGGATAAGCCAACTGATATATGACCCCACATGTGATATATCACTTCTGTTGGGGTGGGGCAGAATGTCACTCAGCATACTCTGATTGTATATTAGCCAGATTAGGGTCACCAGTGTGGCCAAGGCAGATAAGCAGACTGATTTATAACCCCACATGTGATATATCATTTCTATTGGAGTGGAGGAAGAATGCTGCTCAGCAAACTCTGATATATACATGCTAGCACCACTGTGATATACATAGGTAATGCTAACCCTAATGCCTGTTAAGCCCTAAGCAACGATCAAGATCTGGTTAAGATCCGAGCGAAGCCCTTGACCCGGGATTGGTAATGGATCAACGATCTATGGATATAAATAGGTTAATGTGATCGGTCTACAATCGGATGTGAAATATAAATAAGCTGGTTTGTAAGCGGATGATAAATAGAATGGAATGACGTAGCGTGACGTCTTAAATATGGAATGATGTCAGAGGTCATGTCAATAGGCTAGACTTGATGTAGATGGAATGGAGTGATGCAAATGAGGGCAGCCTAGACCCGAATTAGTGAAATAGTGAAGGAAATGCTAAAGTAAGCGGTGAATTAAGGAAATGGGATTAGAATAGGGATGTGAAGTATCGTAATAGACGTTGAAGAAATCGTGGTTCTGACAGAAACCTTATCAAGCAAGATGATATAGGAGCTCATTGTATGATCCTGGTGACCTACAAAAACAGACCCAAAAATTGATTCACTGGCCAAACTACTGTAGCCGTCTGTATGGAGGCAACGGCGGGGGGTGCATTACGGGTAACCCCTGACTCCAGGCTTAGCAACGGGGCCCACGTTACACATTACAGTTGCCAGTTTTAGCAACCTGGCTGGGGGGGTGCGTTATGGTCCGAGAAAGTTTGGCAACTGTGCTGAAGGTCGGCGCATTATGGAAGCAACTCTACTTAGTAAGGTAGTAGTAGCTAATCAAATTGGTAAATGCCTAAGCAGGATTTGCATTAGGGAGGCACTGTCGAAGTATACGAAAAAACAAAGCAAACCCGCTCGCAGTACTGATACGTTGCCACTGTACTATCCCATAACCCAACATCCATGTTGAACCCAGGCCCTTCCTCAGAGTTAATTGCACGGATTCATCATTTACAACGTCTGCTTGAAAACCTGCCAGATTAGCTACCTTTCAATCCAGTCGAGTCCACATACCAATTTGGGCTTGACACGGAGCATGTAGCAGAGGAAGGGACGTGGTATGCGTTCAACCAGAGCCTGGAGGTCTGCTTTGAAACACACAAGATCCCTGCTGGCGGAACAATCATCTTCCGAGAACGAGGGAATCGGTATAGCGCACTGATCAAGATGATGAAGGTTGCTGTGAAGGAGTTGTCCGAGAAGGACCGTGCCTTTCTCCAGGAGGTATGGCTTGGGCGCCTGATAAGAGCAGCCAAGCTACAGGGTGCCAAGGTTTTGCCTAAGTGAGTCAAGTCCTGATCTGTTATCATGAAATGCTTACCTCGTTGACTTGTAGGCGAAAGCATACTGAGGAGCCTATGGTGGGTATGGTAGCTGACCCTGATAAACGTGCACGCACCTCAGGAAGGCCATGCCTACCATCCGAAACAGAGTCAGCAAGTGAAGGTCAGGTGCCGGAGTCCGATACAGAGCTGGACAGCGGAAGGGATAGCATGGTGAACAGCTCTTTTCAGAGAAGGGTCAGCGTAGAGTTGTCCAAGGCAGTACGACCAGCTCCAAAGGCCTGGAGTAATCCTGTACCTGGCAGGCAACTCACCTTTCACGACTTGAAGTGGAAGTGTCTCGAGACTGAACAAGAGAAAGCGGAGCAGTGGAAACAGTTGGCCAAATGTGACGACACAGATGAGGAGGTGGAGTACAACAATGAAGAAGTGAGAGCGCAGCACAAGCTCCATAAGCACCAACTGGCTGCTGACCGACAGCGGCGATGGCGTGAGCAGCAGCGTGCCAGAAAACCTAATAGTCACCGATCTATCAATACAGTGAGTCAATTTCTGACAAACAAAAGGACTGTTGATAGACGAGATATGATAGGTGCTGAAGGACCTACCAGAGGGTGGACTGAATGTAGCAGCAATCTCACGTTTAGAACATGTGGATTGGAAAAAGGAACGGAGCAGAAAATGAGGCAGTGTCCAACAAGGAGCTCACAAGCGAACAAACTGGTATCATCCCCTACTTTGGGTTCACATTGATGCTGCAGCCAAGAAACACGACTGGTCACCATCAGCGATGGTGCGCACTCTTCAACGAGAGCAGCCAAAGCTGTTCATGCACCTGAACAAAGGTACGGTGTCAAAGTGGATGGACAAGTCGAAACGTCAATGGTCACAATCCACACTGTACAACGTTGAGAATGGACACTCTCTCGCTGGCTTAGGCCATTCTGGTGTTCTCTCCCAGCATCCTCAAGTTCAAGACGACATCGTTAGGCAGCTCACTGACTTGCGCAAGTCTGGGCTTCCCATCAATGTTATTATAGCTAGATCGATCATGCTTGTGGTAATTCAAGACCGTGTTCCTGACCTGCTCAAAACATTCAAATGTTCAGAGGTACCGATCAAACTGTTTCTTGGATTTGAAGCTAATGTCTATCTAGAAATATGCACGAACATTTTTCACAAGTGTTCTCAACTGGTCATCACGAAAAGGCACGCACACTGCTGCTAAGCTACCTGCTAATGCCGAGGAGAAATGCGAAGAATGTTTTTTCCGTCTGGTCTACATTATGAAGTGGTATGATGTTCCACCTAAGGTACGTTGAGAGATCATAATTCACACTATTTCATGTCACACTCTGATTGCAGCTTCTCATCAGATTCAATCAAATCGGCACCTACATCCTCCCTAGCAATGGAACTACGTTTGCAGAGCGTGGGTCACGTCAAGTTGATATCATAGCCAAAGATGAGAAAAGGGCTTATACGCTACTTGTAGCAAGTACTCCCGAAGGAACATTCTTACCATTTCAGCAGGTTTGGGCGGGGGCATCCTCGCAGTCACTTTCATCAGAAAATGCACATGGCATGGCTGAAGCAGTGGCCAACGGCTTTGACTTTGCATTTGCCAAAAGCAACAAACGGGGGAGCCACTTCAGTACCCTCAAGACCATGAAAGAGGTATGTCAAAAGTATCATGGTATGTATTTCACGCTGATGGCTATCAAGTGGGTTGAACATGTCGTTGAGCCTTACCGCCACCAAGTCATCGAGGTCGATCCTGATCTTGATGAAAATCAAGTTTCAATCATTTATCTCGACTGCTACCCTGTTCACACGAGTGAAGACTTCTGCTCCTACATTTTCCAAGAGTTCCCACACGTCATTCTTTGCTTTGTGCCTGCTGGCTGTGAGTCTTTATTTCATTTCCAAGCCTTGTCTCATTTCGCCTTCATTAGGCACTGGTATTTTCCAGCCTGCCGATGTTGGTCTCAACCGTGTTATCAAGCATCGTCTCAAGCAACACCAAACTGAGTACCTTGTGGAAACACACCAGCAGCAAATCAGTAGTGGGCTAACAGCTGAACAGGTCAAGTTTTCAACACTGCTACCTGTCTTACGAGATGCATCAGTCGCTGGCATCGTCAGCATATTTAACTTTATGACCAGCCCATTTGGCCGTGAGCTAGTTGAAAAGGTATGTGCTTTTTTACTCCTTTTGTGTCTTTCTGAAGGTCTATTGTAGTCTTGGGAGCGTTGCAAGGTCAAGGACTGGAACCTGTCTGCAAAGTGCCTTACAAGTAAAGCTGCTCGAACAGCGCTTGATGAGTATCTCAGAACGCATCTGATCCTCCATGATGAAATAAAAAATCGGACAGGGATGGTCTATGGTGTTGATGAGGTTTTGCCTGAGGATCAAGTCACTGCCGAAGTGGAGGACAACGCTGATGTCCCGTCAAGCGCAGTAATCTGTGACGCCTTTGATTTACATAATGCAGAGATACCTGCAGCAGTTGATGTCATTTCACACTGTGTTGATTGCTCTGAAAAGGGGCCGGATGATGCGCTGGTGGCTGCAGGGGATGATGAGGACATTTGGCGTTATATCAACTTTGATTAAACTACATATTTGTCATTACATTTTGTTCATACTTGCTACAAGGTCCTACCCCACACATTATGGGGTTATGCCCACTAGCAACCGGTCTTGCGTTATGCGTTACATGTTGCCATCGTTAGCAATGGACCCCCCGTTATGGTGTTATATTTAGTAACACAACACTCCCTAGTGTTACGCGTTACATTGCCTCCATACAGACGGCTACAGTAGGGTATCTGCTGGATCACTCCAAATTGATTGGTATCTTTTCCAGTGGATTCCAATGAGGCATGAAGGGGCTATTATCAGGCTGGAGTAAGATGGAAGGTATCTTTTTGACTCAAATTCACACGGTGCCGAAGCTAGCCGGAAACGACATCGGAACCTGTGCCGGAGACTTCGGGGTCCGGGTCGTACATTTCCGACGGGTTGGGGCATATTTCCGAAGACAGGGGACATTAAGTAAGCCAACTGAGGTCGGCTGCTTCTTCCCGTGGGTTCCCGATGACTTAATCGAGTTATCCCCTACGACCCTCATGTCCCTACAACCCCCATGTCTCAGTGCATCACGTTGATGTCATGAACTTGCCAGCCCGCTCTCCAGAGGGTATATATACACAATCTCTGACACTACACTACATCTACATCCCTCGTCAGGCTAAATTTGGCTGAATGCGGAGTGTCTGGAAAGTCTCCACTAGCGGTCTTGACTAATTCCCCAGAATC
>JBBPMX010000657.1:0-10636 GCA_038090515.1 Pulveroboletus cf. viridisquamosus
CGCCCCCCCCCCCCCCCCCCCCCCCCCCCCCCGCCCGCCGCCGCCCCGCCCCCCCCCGGCGCCCCCCCCCCCCGGCGTGGGAGTTTTGCTCGTGCGCATGCTCCATGACTGCAGCCAGCGAGCAGAGGACTTCTGAGAAGAGCGTCGAGATTCCGGGGGCGTGGAGGGTGAACTCATAGAGTGCACTGATGAGGGTGGAGAGCTGGGGGGAGTCTTCCTCAAGGCCCAAACCCCATTCTCTTAGAGCCTTTGTGGCTTCCTCGTGGGGTTTTGCTGCTCTCACCTTGGTGAGCCGGAGTTCCTCCTTACTTACGTTGCCGAATAGAAAGGTCTTCTTGCCAATCCGTGCGGATTTGGTTTGGCCAGTCGTGGTTGCCTTCCCCGCAGGGGTGGGGTCCCGCGAGGCGGACATACAGGGTTCTTGATGTTCCTTTGGCCGGGTTTTTTCAGGGTCCTAGTAGGGGTGCCGCGTGGTATGCGGTTAAGCCGTCTCCATACAGTGGCTTAAATAAGTGTCCCAATATTGAGCCATTTTAGAAAAACATGACATTTGCAAGAGAACTAAAATGTATTAGCTCTGACCCTTGCAGGGTTATCAATAGCCCCTAACTCCTACCCTAAAGATGGGCCCTTATTCATGTGATTTGGTTACCATGGCACTAAGATATAACAATTTAAAAATGACATGTCACTGAAACACTTATTTGAGTAATATTTCTATTCAGTAATTTTAGTACTTTGTATGCCCTCCCTTTGCCTTTATCACTGCCTCCAGTTTTCTAGACATGCTTTCTATCAATCTTTGACATTAATCAGACTCTATTTTGCCCCATCCCATTTCAATCCTGTCCCAAAGCTCCCAAACCCCTTAGTGTTGCTGTATAGTTATTAAACTCTTTTTTTTGAGAATTTGCCAGAGATATTCAATAGGATTAAGATCTGGAGAATGTGCTAGCCAATCAAGGACCTTAATCCCTTGAGATTTCAGCCACTTCTGGGCCCTTTTAGAGGTATGCTTGAGATCATTATCTTACTGAAAGATAATGCTCTCTTCAGGAATTCCAGATTTTTCCATAACAGGAAGCAGATTGTCCTCCAAAATGGAGACATACTGCTTAGCATTCATCCTCCCTTCTACCTCTGCAAGAATCCCTACTCCATTCCAGCCTATGCATCTCTCAACCACCAAAGAGAAAGAGCCTCCTCCAAATTTTACTGTTCCTTGTACCTCCTTGTCTTGTAAAGGTTTTCCTGCCTTATATCAACTGACTTGTGCTAATTCCTTCCATCTGACTCAATCCTGTTGATCTTGTTCTCATCTGACCAAATTACCCTAGTCCAGTCTTTCACAGTCCAGTATTGGTGCTTCAAAGCAAAGTTCAGCCTATATTTTCTATATTTCACAGATAAGAGTGGCTTTTTCTTCTTGACTATGGCCTTTAAAGATACAGACTTTAGCACATTGCAAACAGTTTGAGGAGAGATAGGAGAGGAGAGCATAGAATTGATGGAATGGGTTGCCTGAACAGCATTTTCAACCTATTCTTCTTTTGTTAGTAGAAGAAAGCTTAGAAGGAAGGCCTAATTTAATTTTTTCCCTGCCTGGATGGATCTCTTTAAGAACCCTGGCCATAGTGGATTTCCCTAGACCATTTTGGGAGGATATTTTCCTGCAGAAAGGCCACATTCAGAGAGAAAGAGGATATAAGCTCTAGTAGAGGCAGAATTAGGTTTCATGGTAAAGTGAGGCTATATCTGTAAAACAGCTGAAATGAAATAGGCAGCAGTAGAGCTTTAGTGCATTATGAATGCTTATGACTTCTTGTTTCCAGGTTTTTGATTGGTGATAATTTTTTCTGTTAGCTGGCAGATGTATCTAGCCAGGGTAATCTTTGGATTATCTTATCACAGTTAGATATCATAGTAGAGTGTTAGGATTGGATCTCCAGGAAGTAACTCTGGAACTCTGGAGTTCGAGCAGGACTTGGCTTCACTGTATATTATATACCCTTTTTATAACTCTAGATATGTCCTGTAATTTTGGAAGGCAGGTTGAGGGTTCAACAAAGGTCAAGGATGGTTCAGAGGAGAGTCTTGAAGACTCAAAGGGATCAGAGTAAGTTTTAGAAACTATCCAAGTTGATATTCAAACTGAGGTATCTATAATAGAATATAGAGACTTATATATGAATGTAAAACATAGGTCTTACTAATAGTCCAGAGTGTGAATACTAAGTAGGCTGGAGCTGTGCTCCTAAATGGAGCACAGGGATGAAAAGTGGACAGGAGTGAGGCTAATGACTATGTACTGTAAGTGAGAAATGGAATATGATATAGAGAACAAGGAGAACTAAATACAGAGTGTCTGGAATGTCAAAGGTGCAGACTCATTGAGAATGCACTAGAGATCAGAGGAGATGAGTCTGGAGTTGAGTCTAGAGTTAGATCTGAGGATCTGAATTGAACAGATATGACATAGAGCCAATGTGGCCATTTTTAGATGCTACAGAACTGCAAATCTATAACTAATTTAAAATGTGAAATGATTCCTTGTCAGTGAAGCTGTTAAGATATAACATGCATATCTTTCCATACAAGTCTTGCTGGATTCAACCACACTGGGCAATGATATTGTAAATACTGGCACTAAATCTACAGTGAGTGCAATGTCAGTGAGGGAAATTATATCACTTGCATGAGGCTCAAGAGAGTGCATGCACTCAACTTCACATAGACTCACACTCATCTGAGAGGGGAGGGATACAATGTGAAAATACCTAACATACATAGAAGAGAGGACCTCTGCTGAGATATAGAGAGAGCTCATTCTTTTTTTTTGGTATAAATACCACCTGTACCTGAGCAACATCTCTAAAGGGTCAGGATGAAGGTACACAGGAATAAAGTAGTAATTAAACATACCACATATGTTATGACCACTCTGTTGATTTAGTAGCACTGCATCACATCATTCCAAGGGATGATGGTCAGATGAAGGAAAAGCCTGGACTACTTGACTACAATTGATGAAGCATGATTGAAAAGAAGAGTGCAGTTGAATTCAGAATTTGTTCCAAGCGGTGATATTGCCATGAGCATCCCATCCACACAGTGGAACACCATTAGATATGGCATGAATGTAGTCAGACAGTACATAGGAGAAATCCTGCAGTTAATAAAAGGCCTGTATTTATGCCACAGACAGTGTCAAAGATCTGGGCACACAGTTATATAGAATGCAATGGCCCCTTCCAATGCAATGAGACCATTTTCACACCTAAAATAATTGCAGAATAGCCAGCGTCTATAATATATAGACTTCTTTTCCAGTAGCACTCACTGCAAGAATGATAGCACAGAGTTGATTGTGGTTACTTCCATGTCCCCAACCATGAAAGCTGTTTCAAATGTCACATCATTTGACTGTCACAAGTAGAGGTATAAGTTGAACAGACAAATGGCCCCTCCCTATTCAGTATCTCCACTGCTTGATCCATGGATATGTGATAATTGTGACTTATTCACTGAAACATGGTTTTGCAGTGTGTGATAAGTAAGTGCTCCATTACATCAGCTATGAACTGAATGAGGATTCTATTCACCTTAGTTTGTCACACAAAGCTTTGCATGAGTTCCAACTTTGGGATATTAAAATGGTCCATAGGACCACTCTTTGATATATAAGCTTCAAGTTCTAGGATGGTGTGTTTTGAGACATGAAAGTCACAGAGCACTTGTTCCACAGATGTGATGGATGAGTTAGTATAAACAGGTTATTGTGCCTGATAGATGAATGACACAATCCACAGATGGGAATGATACACTGGTCAGGCACAATGCCTGCTATGACAGCAATGATGATCCAAGCCAGTTATCTGAGTCACATTTGAGACACCCAAGGAGAAGTTTCAGGCAGCAACTCACTGGTGCAGATGCTTGAAACAAGTGTCAAGAGCAAAACCCCCAGTGAGTGCCTTGCATCAGGTGAGGACATGGTCAAAGAAGAACTTATAATATGTGTGGAGGATCTTCCCAGTGAGAAAAAGCAATGGATTTATGAATCTCAAGTCTCTCCAGAATATTCTGTGGATGCTGAGTAATTTGCATAGCTTGGCTGCTTTCTGAGAAGCATCAAGGTCCCATAGATCTACTTGCCTACAAAGAGCAACAATCTGCACAACCATGTGTGCACCTGTCTGAGGCTCTGCAAGTTCAGCATTGCCAAAATCCAGTTTCTCAGCAAAAGTAACAGGGAAAGCACTTGAGAAAACCACAGTAATAAGTTGTTACTTCAGTATCTTAGCAATATATGGAGTATAACAGGAGCAAATATTACTGACAGTGTCTGGGAGATCCACACCATATAGAGCCATATATATAAGGGGAGTGACTAGCTCATTCATTCAATGGCAGAAAAGACACACAAGGAGAATGGTCTTGTAATTGGAATGGACTTCAAATTTCAGGGTTGGATTGAACCTGATGCAATGCCAGGTGTGACTCATTGCTTGCATCTGTATGTCAGACTGGATGTTACTAATCATCATGAATACCAGATGCATCTCCAGTCTCCCAGTCTGGTGTGTTACTGGAGTCTTGTCAGAAGTGAGAATAATAGGAACAATAGTTGCACCAGGAAGGAGGTGATTCTGTGATGGCAGAATATGTTAGTATAACTATAACACTTGTCATGACATGAAACATGTACCTGGATGTCAAACACATGAGTACCAGTAAAGAATTCACTATATTCACAATCCATACCATGCATAACAACATGGTAATCATATGTCATATATTGGGCAAACATCAGATTGGTGAGTAACTCCCAAACAACATTCAGGGTATCACAAAAGATGAATTGGATTGGGTGCATTGTGTTGAAATCTTTGATTGAGACAGGGACAGATTTCCACTCAGTGCCATAGGGCAGGTTTGATATCCAACCAAGAAGCTTATCAACTGTATTGAAAGAATGCCTTGGATAATTTTCAAACTAGAGTAAATAAGAGATTGAGAATTGAAATAAGTAAACAGCACATATCCACTTATGCTTGAGGAACTAGAATATCTGTGACTTCATAAGGTTTAGGGAAAGAAATTTCACAAGGTCCCACTCACCCTCATCTTGAAATGGATAGTGTGGCATATTTTCTCTATATCTCTCATATTCATAAACATTCAAATGGTCAAAGAGTGTTTCACCCTTCCCTGGGTAAATATATCCAGATGTGGGGTGGTACTCCTCCCTGAAATTGACATCTTGTGATCCATGGATAAAAGCAGAGGGAACCAGAATAACATGTGCTCTTAGAGGGAGTTGGCTCACTAGTTGTTCCAAGTTTGCAATAGAATGAGTGTTGGAAACATCAATGTGGTAGAGAAATGCATCTTCTGATGAAAACCTTGCATAGCAACTAGGACAGATAATGTTCATCAGTATGCCAATATGTCATGAAGTACCCAAGGTCTAACCAAGAGCATCAGCTGAAATTTCTCTGAGTCCTTCCAACTCAGAACAAAACTTCACCTCTACTTTTCTCAGCATATCAACATATCAGCACTGAGCCTGGGCTATGGACACAACTCCTCTACTTTCAGCCTCCATCACACCAACCATTGAATCTAGCCTGATAAGCAAATCTCCCTCACTTTTCATCAAGGAAGAATCTTTGCCAGTAATTTGACACATGGAGGACAGTGCCAGCAGTGATAAATTCAACTTCCTTCTTCTCTTATTGTAGTTCCCCTCCTTCTATCCTATATAAACATAATGATAGCCCCTCTCCCAGATCTCATTCTTGCAGTCCATATAGGGATTAAAATACCCCATCTCCTTGCCCTGAGTGCAATAGCTCTTCAAAGGGCTCAACTATAGTGCATACCTTGGAAGAATCTCCCCAGATAAGTCCAAGGTTTTGACCTTACCTAGTGTGAAGTGTCTTAGCATGGGACAGGCCAACACCTCTTCAGCTTCACTATGTAGTCAAGACCATGGGTCCATTATCCTATCTCAATATGACCCCAAAATGCATCAAAGAGATAATGTTACATTTAAACTAAAAGTATATGTATATTCTATTAAATACAAGCATCAGAACAAGAAGCTGCTATAGTCAGCCCTCACCCATCTTTCCTAGAATGTTCAGCAGAAAGTATATGAAGCAAAGCAAACTGATTGGGACATTATCATCCATCAAGTTGCACAAACTGTGGCCAAGATTGGATCCTTGGAGAGGCACTGACAGCTCCTTTCTATTGCTCAACTGACTCAAGAGTCCAAATTGGCAGTAGAAAAATCTTTGTTACAAGCTGTGAAGAATACACTGTCTTTGCATACTTTGCAAGATGTAGAAAATGAATTTAGGTTTTATCAGGCTGTCTTTGTGGAAGAATTGGTTGCATTGATCATAGCAGAGACTCAGGTAGTACAAATTGAGAGATTCACACAGTCTGTTGAGATTACATAATGTGATGGTAACTCAGTTATCTTGGATAATTCAGCTAAATATGGCATACAGGATGATCAGCATAACATACACAATACCTAAACCAGCTAGCAATTATTTGTTTGTTATGATATCTTTTCTTTCAATGAGCAGACAATATAGCAGGCAAAACAGGGTATGACCTATTCACTGTAGTAGAGTTATATTGAGACTGATCAAGTTACAGGAGTATCCAAGGTCACAGCAGCAAGCCAATATCCTAAATCTGCCTGGTAAAGTGTCACAAGATCCCTCTTCTTTGAGCAATGTGCATGATTAGCCAGACAGTCAATACTGTTGTGAATGACTTGGTACATTCACCAGAGAACTGAAACAACCCATCAACCAGACGACCAAATGACAACCTAAAGAAAGGAAAGCTGATGACAAAGCTACCCGGCAGAGAGAGGATGCCCGTAATAGGGGCTAGCCGGAGCAGGAACCATTATAGAGCCTTTATGAGAGACAAGGACCAAAGTCCAAGCCCTTAGCAGACAGAGGAGGAGCCAATTGACAAGTGACTAGAGCTGGGATTCCCAGCTTTTAGGCCACTGGCCTTATATATTTCTTGGGTCTATGTACGAGATACCTAACAAGATCCAGGTGATGATAGTCTTGTCAAAGCTGCCTCTGACGATGGATGTGGTTGCGCAGATGCTTGTGCAGAAGAAAGATGCCGACGGGAAACAGGCCGACCCTACAGTCGACAAAATTGTGGCAGCCATCACATTATCTTGGGAGCAGCACTCTAACATGGGTGGCAAAGGCCATGGTTCTGGGTCTCAACAGGCCCAGAAAATCAGCACCATTAAGAGGAAGACAGAGGGTAACCCCTCTTCAAGTCCCAGCAGCAGTCCTATCCAGCGCCTTCTGGGCAGCAGGGTGGTGACAGCGCGGACAAGAAGGGGAAGAAGCGTTCTCGTGCCAAGCGTGGTGGTAAGGCCAACCACAATCACCTCAACTTTGTTGAGGATGAGATGCAGTTCACGTCCATCGCTGTCACCCCTGCCCACGTTTTTACCTCTCCTGTCATTGATCCTCGTGCTGCTGCCCATGTTCCCGCAACTTGTTTCCAGGGTCTCCAAGGTCCTCCAGCCTTTCTGGAGATTAAGCAGGCTTTTGATCTCGCCCATAGGCTTGAGATCCAGCCCACCTGTGAGACAATTCGCTCCCTCGATCATGCGTGCCCTCTTTTAGATTGCCTGGACCTGTCCGTTCCCGAGTTGTCATCAACCATAGTTGATGATGTTGAAATGTCTAATGCCACCACCACCTCCTCCAATACCTTTATGGTGCCTGCCATCCGTCTCCCACCATCGGTCGAAAAGATCGATTGGTCCTGTCTTGATAAGGAGGACTCTGATGTTCCTCCTCCTTCCAAACGTTCCTGCAAGCGCCAGATTATGGCTGCTCCCTCCACCTCGTGGGACTCCGATGATGAGGTGGACATCTATGGTTCTGATAGCGAGATCCAAGGTCTTTATGACCAATATATTCAGGATCCCAGGTTAGTCAATCTTCCCTACCCACTGCACCAGTACTCATCCATTGCCGCTGCTACCCCTTATGCACGAAACAATGCAGTGGAGCTGAGTAGTACTGTATATACATCGAATGTATCAGTACACTGTCAAATGGATGACGCAATTTGCGCCCATGGGTCTGATAGTTCGTGTGCACGATGTGGAAAACCTGAGACCTCTTATTGGATTCTCGATTCTGGTGCATCTATGCACTTCACCCCCGATCGCTCAGATTATGCTGAGTTCACACCCCTTAAAGGTGCTGATCATATACCAGTCCACACTGCTGCCTCCATAATATTTGTAGAAGGCAAAGGACGTGTCACAGTACCATGGTGAGATTCATCTGGTTGCACTCAGACCTTAACCTTGTTTGATGTTGGGTATCTGCCTAACTCACAAGTGTGCCTGATTTCTCTATGCTGCCTACTACATGCTGGAGCTACTGTCAAGGGTACAGCTGAACGGATTGATGTGTTATATGGAGATGGAGAGCTACTTGCCCCATTCACTCCAGGGCAACTAGGCCCAAATATGTACACTCTCCAAAGTGCCCCTAAGTCTAACAACCTTCGCACTAAAGTAGAACCTACCTGGGATATCCTACATCGCCGATTTGGTCACCCTTCTAAGGAGGTTTTGAAGCATGCGCAAAAACATATGCGAGGCTTCCCTGAGATTAGCACAACACAGGAGGACAAAATCTGTCCTGGCTGCACTCTAGGCAAAATGCCTAATCGCGCCTACCCACCTGACATGCAACGAGCTACTCACGCTTTTGAACTTGTGCACTCTGATATCAAGTCATTCCCCATCAAGTCATACCACCACTACAAGTACATCATTACTTTTGTGGACAACTATACATCCTTTGCATGGATCACCCCTTTGTGCACTAAGGATGCTGCATTAATGGTGACCAAGCACTTTATGTCAATGATTCGGACACAATTCAATGTGACGATCAAAGGATGGATGTCCGATGCAGGGGGAGAGTACAAGTCGAATGCTTTCGACAAGCTCCTAGCTGAAAATGGGATACATGTATTCCAGAGCGCTCCACATGTACCCCAACAAAATGGTTGTGCAGAACGCTTTATGCACACTTCCATGGATAAGTCTGAAGCTATGCACCTAGAGGCTTGCATTCCAGACAGTTGGTGGGAATTCTCAATGGCCCATGCATGCCATCTGTACAATAGGACACCGCTCCGCCAACATAACTGGTGTACCCCCTATGAGCTCCTCTATAAGGATAAGCCTGACATTAGTCACTTGCGCATGTTTGGATGTGCAGCATACGTATTCATCCCTCAGGATGTGCATACCAACAAGATGGCCCCTAAGTCAGAGCTGATGGTGTACCTAGGCGTCGCTCCTGGACACGAGAGCAACTTCATATTTATGCGCTCTCCCAATAATGTCATCTTTACTTCCGCGCATGCTCTATTCGATGAAGCGCGATTTCCTAAGTGCAATACTGCACCTCGCAGACAACCCGCTGCACTAGACCCTGTTCCTGAGGTTGAAGAGTCTGAGCCCTTAGAGGTTCCTCCTCTCTATAGAACTGAGGACAACCCCCATCGTCCTCGTCCTCGTTGTCTCCCAACTCCTCCCCCAGTTCCACCTCCTAGTCCTCCACCTCCACCTCCAAGAACGCCTTCTCCTCGACATGAACCTCCTCCACCACCTCGCCGACCCAAGAAGGGACAATGCCCTCCTAATCCTAACCCACTCCCAGCACGCCCCCAGTGTGAGCGTCGTGTGCCCAAAAGGCCCGACAATGTGTATGGTGACGACCGACACCCTGTGGAGCAAGTTAAGGAGATTGAGCGTGCTACGCGATGGCGCGATATAATTAATCCGCAGCCTGAGCAACCACCACCCGGTCCTTCAGCTGAGCGAGAACCTCCTTTGGAAGGAGATATGCCAGGTCAATTCCCGAGCACACCTGCACCGTCCGCCCCCACTGACGCAGCGCCAGTCTCTCCCACTGCTCTTAGCGAGGAAGACGTTGAGCAGCTATGTCGGGACAGGGGAGCTGACTTGGTTGCATTCCTCATGTCGAAGGCAATCTCTCCAGCCGATTCTGCAGGATCGAAGCCGATTCGTGAGTGGACATTTAGGGACATCCTTAAACTATCTACTGCAGACCAGAAGGAGTGGAAAGCTGCATGCCACGAGCAGCTGGAGATGCTTAAAAAGCGAGACGTATACAAACTAGTAGACCGCCCCAGAAACAGGCAGGTCATTAAGAACAGATGGGTCTTCGACGTCAAACCTGACGGTCGAAAGTGTGCGCAATTAGTCGCGAAGGGATTCTCCCAGATCGAAGGACTCAAATTTGATCAAATATTCTCCCCAGTTGTGCACTTCGAGACAGTGCGACTCATGCTTGCACTAGCTGCCCTGGAAAACTGGCACATCGAAGCTGTAGACGTCTGTAGCACCTATTTATATGGCAAGCTGGATGAAGAGATCTACATGGAACAGCCAGAGGGATTCAAACTTCCCGGCCAAGAGAATAAAGTTCTCCGCCTACTCAAGGCGTTATATGGTCTCAAGCAGGCTGGATTGGCATGGTGGAAAGCCCTCAATCAGTCCATGAAAGAACTCGGCTTTGAA
>JBBPMX010000658.1:0-10624 GCA_038090515.1 Pulveroboletus cf. viridisquamosus
AGAATGATCCAGACAATGAGGGGAGGGGGATTCAGATGATGGGAGATGACCAGTAGGTGCAAGACTGATGAGATTCAAGATCTTGATACAATACTTTTATAGTCCAGGCATTTCCCTGGACTTTGTATGTATCTATGGTAACGCATGAGGCCCTATGAAGGGACGGTTGAGTCTAGATATCAAATATCAAGAAAGATAAAATATCATAGTCAAAAGTCAAACGGGGTCTAAATAGAGGATGGAACTGATGAGTGATAGTTATGAATACATGATCCAGTAGATGGAACTGAACCAGATGAAACGGATATGCATAACCTGGAACCAGATAGACAGCACAGATAATCAGATAAACAAAATGCAAAATGGACTGACCTCAAAATGGTACGGATGGACTTGGGACACAACTAGGATGCTTGATGGACATATGGACAAGCTGAAAATTAGGACCTACAACCGTAGGAGGCCGCAGGCTCCTACATCCATGGGAGACTTGAATGCTGACTGTCCCCAGTCAGGCACGTGACTATAGGAATGACGTGCCTCAGAAGTCAAACAATAGCTGGCACAACATGAGCAGATCACACCAAGTGTCCACCATGTTGCATAATGGTCCACAACTCTCTCATTCTCCAACCACCACTATCCCCACTCCTCTCTACTTCTTCTGCCATCATGTCCAACTTCAATGCAATTATCACGTTCATGCAAACCTCTGCCAAGGACATCCCATAGTTGATTGCTCATGCCAACCTTTGAGCACCAGTGAAAGGATCACAACAGTCACCAAAACTGTTCCAGATGACAAAGAAGAGCTAAAGGAGGAAAAGTCCATGTGAGTGAAGAAGTGGGATACAATCCTGGTATGTTCCTGTGTCATGACCACTGTCCTACCTACTCATCCATGACAGGCCCACACCCACAGCTGCCTCCAAGATGCCCAACAGTGCGACATCGAGGCAATTCTAGACACTGGGGTTGGTGAGAAAATCAGGGAGGCAAATGAGATTGCCAGTCAGTGGAAGGTGGAAGCGGTAGACCACTAGAAACAAGAGGACAACAAACGATGGGCTGTAGTACAGCAGGCCCAGGAAGAGGCTGAACGAGCCTGGGCCACCATAGCACCCAGAGATGACCCAGAACCAGATCCAACATTGGACATAGAGATGTGCCCTGAGTCAGATCAAAGGCAACAAATGGTCATCATTGAGATACCAGCAAGACAAACAAAGGTGAGTGGTAAGGTCATGACTGTATGGATCATGCTGATGAACTACCAGTGATGACTTCCTGTAGACGATGAAGAAGATGAACAGGATGACATGCACACCTGGCTACCCAAGAAGGCTGACACACAGGCTCGTTCAATCGTACACGACGATCTGTGTGGGCCATGTGCCAAGTCGAACAATGAGTGCCACAGGATAGAAGGCCACACCTGCAAGAGGTGTGCACATCTCAAGTCAAGATGTGACAAGTCAAGTGGCCACTGGACCAAGGCAGCCAACCTGAAGACGATGGAGGAGGCAAGTGGGTCAAAGGATTGTAAGGGCAAGGGAAAGGCCCAAGGTATGTAGTATCCAGTTATCACACACATGACTAACTTTCTCCAGAACCCATCAACCGTCCTTGTCGAAACCAGATCCTAACATGGACAATCAAAGTCACCGATAGTGAGCATGAAGACAAGTGGGCCAATGTACAGGGTCCCTCCAACAGGGATTGGTGTCCATGAGTGGGCGATGTCAAACCAGAGGTGCACCAAGTGGGTTTACAAACCCTCACCCTTCTGGAACAAAAGTTGTTCTGTATACAGGTCTGAGTAGAAGAAGTAGGCACCCAAGTCCAGGAGGCAGTGGCTTGAGCCCATGGAGTAGTGGCCCATGTCCAGGAGGTGGGTGCCATGTTCGATGAGGTGCAGGGTGAGCTGGCGGTGGTGAGGGTGGTGCTGGGCAGATGGTAGGTAGCAAGTTGCTGTAGATAGTCTTTTTCTCCTTTTCTTTGCAATGTATCTGATTCAATCCTGTATCCATGTCCGTGTCCACGCCAGTACCATCCCTAAGCAATGAAAAGAGAGCAATGAGTCCACGATAAACAGATAAGAAGAATCAAACAAAGATAAGATAAGATTGTGCGGGGTACCACCCAACTTGTTTTCATTGACTGCTTCTGCTTTTTCTAAATATGCACATGGTCTCTATGTGCACAAGAAAATGAATATCTAAATAAGTTTAGTGGGAGACCAAGAAGGAGATGGATATGGATATGTTTTTATAATTTGGGTTTTTTATATGTTTTCTGTTTTTCTTTTTGTTAGACAGATGACAGGAGCAAGAAAGTGGAACATATGATATCTATTGTATGATTGTCTGTTTTTGTCAATTCAGCGATGATTGTTCAGATATGAAATCACTGGACAAAACCAGGGGTAAAATGTATATGCAGCAGTGTGATGATAAAATAAAACAAAAATGAGTCTGAGTCTGACTATTCATCTTCCTCATCACTGTCCTGCTCCAAGTCTTCTTCAGCCAGATATTTGTTGAGGTCATTGTTGTCAAGTCCAGTTAGATCCGTTACCAGGATGGATATCTTGCTTCTCAGGTGGTATGGCAACAGCTGAAAGGCCGTGTACCTGAGCTTCAATATTGATCCATCCAACTCGGCCAGCAGGTACAACCCTCCAGCAGTCCTGCAAAGGACCACTATCAGACTGAGGTACTGTGGCTTTGTTTTCTGGTTCAACTCCTTCTCAACCTGTGTGTTGCAGACCAGGATGAGGTCACCCGGATTGAATAACTGGTCCCAGATCTGGTTCTTGAACTGTACCTCGAATTGCTTGATGGACACATACTGGGCAGCAATGACATGGTCATGGATAAGATCTATGTTGTCCTGACACTTCTGGAGCTGGTGAGCTCACCAGGCAATCAGGACGGACATGGGGATAAGGTCAGCATTGGGAGCAGGTAGAAGGAACGTTGCCTCTGTGATATCAAAAGGAAATAACAGCTCAACACCATGTACCATAAAATAGAGCGAGAGCCCTGTTGACTTCATGACCATGACACGCTCTGCCCAAAACACCAAGTAGGTGGTGGCTAGTCAACGCACCTCCCCTCCCTGGGAACTTTTGATGATGGCCTCCTGGACATTGTAATGACACCATTTGACCACCCCATTCACCTGGGAGTTGTAGGGGGATATGTGGATGTGGTTGATTCCATACTGAGTAGATATGTAACACTACCCCCCTCCTAGGACTCATATTCCAGACAAGTCGGCTGAATGGGAGCCCCACCAGGAGGCCCGTAATCGGAGAACAGAGAGTTGAAGGCGGCTAGGGAAAGGCCACGAAGCGGGCGCGGGGCCAAGGGGTTGGTATGGTGGAAGGAGTCCACGGCGTCAGGGGCATTCTGCAAGTTGGCGGCAGGTTCCCACGTGTCATCCGTGTCACCGTATCCTTTCCAACGGACATGGTATTCCAGTTTCCCACGGCGAAGGCACGAGCCCACGATGTGATCAACCTCATATTCCTCATGACCATCCTTGTTGACCTCGACTGCATCGGGGTGGGAGATCGGCTGCCTGTCAAGGGGAGCACGGTATGGCTTGACCCGAGAGGTATTGACAACCGGGTGGAAGTGGGCGTTCTTCGGGAGACGCAGTTCGACTGCGTTAGGCATCGAACGAATAACATCGTAAGGTCCGATCCAGCATTGGGTGAGCTTCTTGGTGACGTACAGTAACTTCAAGTTTTCTGTGCTAAGCCAAACCTTATCTCCGATCTGGTACAGAGTGGGATCTTCTTCGTCCGTGCGTTCAATCATTCTTTGATAGGAAGCTTCCAGAGCTTCTTGGACTTCTGTGTGGGACTTGCCGGCAGAGTGTGCGAATGTACCAGCCAGGGATGAAGATGACCCTTCAAATCCGAGGCAGGGGAAGTAGTTCTGTTGAAGCGACATACTCTATGCTACAGAGGTTAGGCTAGTAGGACTTACATAAGCGCAGCTGATTGGTTGATACGTTCACACAAGGTAGTGGTAGTGGATCAAGAGATGATTCAAACTCAGACGACTGAGTCCAAATGTAAGTACAGCTGATGTAATACACTATACTAGGTATACTACTGTATACTATTGTAGAATGGTGCTGGAACAAGTCTTAGCTCGTTCAACAAGTTCCGCGTGATCTCGAACGGAATCGATCCGTGAGAGGAAGATAAGGAGGAGTTGTGATGGAATTGGGCGATTTTGATCCAGTCGGCCCAATCCTCCTGTTTCTTTGCGATGTAAGTGCGGAGATACTGTATCATTTCCCAATTGATACATTCGGTTTGTCCATCCATCTGGGGATGATACACGGTAGAGATCTTCTGGGAGATTCCGAGGAGATTACACAACTCGGTCGTGAACTCTGAAATGAATTGCGGACCCCGGTCCGATACGATGGTGGAAGGGAGGCCGTGAATACACCATACGGCGTCCCTGAATATTTTGGTGAGATCCATCGAGGATGTTGCCTTTTTACATGGTTCATAAATAACTTCTTTACCAAATCGGTCCACAATAACGCAAATAGCATCGAAGCCGTGGCTTTCTGGAAGTCCAGTGACGAAATCTACAGACAAATCTTCCCAGGGTCGCTTGGACATGGGAAGGGGTTGAATAGACTGCTTAGGTGCTGTTTGCGATCCCTTCGTGAGGGCGCACGTGTAGCAGTGATTAATGTAATTGGTGATGTCTTTGTGCATTCCCGGCCAGGAGAACGCACATCGGATTCTATCGTAAGTGCGGTACATGCCCGCGTGGCCGGATATTGGATCATCGTGAGATAATTTAAGAAGGTCTAGGCGAAGTGACTCTGGGATGAAGATGCGATCAGAGTCCTCATTAATGAAAAGGGAGGAGATGGTATCATAGGTAAAGTGGTTTATTTTTTCGTTTTGTATTTTTTCTGATTCTTTTCGTAGATTAACGTGAAATGGTGATTCTAGGGTAACTCCAGATATAAATAGTTTTTCGGGTAGCATAATAATGTCCTTATTCAGATCTGTGACGGCGTCGCCATGATCCGGACGGCGGGATAGAGCATCGGCCCTGTTGGTTGATCCGGGCCGGTACACGAACGTGAGATTGAATTCTTGAAGAAGCACATGCCAGCGTACTTGTTGGCCGGATAAGGTCTGCGGCTTCTTCCAGTATTCAAGGTTTCGGTGGTCCGTCCAGACTTCGAAACCTTCTCATCCGATAAGATAATGGCACCATTCTTCCAGGGCGTGGATAACTGCGAGCAGTTCTTTGTCGTAAATAGGGTAATTCTGCTCTGCGGAGTTAAAACTATGCGAGAGGAAGGCACAGGGTCGCCATTCTGAATCTTTGCACTCCTGCCAGAGGACGGCTCCCATTGCTATATCCAAGGCATCAGTTTCTAATCGCATGCCACGTGTAGAGTCGGGGTAAGCGAGGAGCAGAGCTTCCGTGAATTTCTTTTTAAGGGTTTTGAACGCCCGTTTTTCTTCTTGACCCCACCTAAAGGGGGTGTCTTTCTTTGTTAGGTCATTCAATGGCCTGGCAATATCAGAGAAACCAGCAATGAATTTTCTATAATAGTTACAGAGGCTGAGGAAGGCCTGTACTTGCTTCAAGCGAGTTGGTTCGGGCCAGTCGGCAATGGCTTGTGTTTTCTTGCTTTGCATCTTGACGCCATGTTTTGAGACGTTCATGCCGAGGAATTCTACCTTATCGGTGCTGAAGGAGCATTTTTCTGGTTTGATAAATAAATCGTTTTCACGGAGTTGCTGGAGGACTTCTTTGACAAGGGCTTCGTGCTGTTCTTTGGTTTTGCCCTTCGTGAAGATCATCATGTTGTCCATATAAATAATTAGAAAAGTGTATTGATTGGCGAAGATGTTGTTCATCATGTTCTGGAACGTCAGGGGTGAGTTGGTAAGCCCGAAATACATCACTGTAGGCTCGTAAGCCCCAATAGGCATTACAAATGCCACTTTCCCTTCGTCGCCCTCCTTGATGTGAACGTTGTTGTAGCCCCAGCGCAAATCCATTGCGGTGAACATATCGGCACCCTTAAGCCGATCCACTAGCTGTGAAATAAGGGGTAGAGGGTAAGCATTCTTGACGGTGCCCTCATTTACATAACGATAGTCCATAACGAGCCGTTTCTTTCCGTCCTTCTTCAGGATGAAGAAAACCGGCAAAGTTTGAGGAGACTTCGAGAGGCAGAGATATCCTTTTTTAACCTCTTTTTCTATAAACCCGCGGACTTCTTCGAGTTCCATGTCCGAAAGGGGGATGACTCGACCCTTCTTCGGCACGAAGTCTGGTTTGAGGTCTATTGCATGATCCCACGGCTTGTGCAGGGGTAGATGGTTAGATTCCTGTTCAGAGAACACATCAAGGAAGTCATGATAGACTTCAGGAACCTTTTCCTTGAGACTGGGCTCAATGCTTTGAATAAGCGCCTGTGCGTATGCATTGCATTCGTTGGTACACCTAGTGAATTCCAGCTTCTTGTTGACCCAGTCGATTTCCGGGTTGTGGCGTGAGAGCCAGTCGTAGCCTATGATCATTGGGTGAGTTCCTAGCCTGATTACAAATGCATGTATTTTCTCGTGATGGCCGTTGATTGAGGCCACGAGTTCGGCTTTGTGCGAGATCTTCCCAAGAGATCCGACCTGGCTGTCTGTATTGTACACGTTGATTTCCTCATTGAGAGGAATAAGATCGATCTTGTGCTTGGCGCACCATTTTCGGTCAACGAACATGTTAACTGCTCCGGAGTCAAGGAGCGCGGGTATCGTCACTTGTTTTTCTTCTTTTTCTGATTGGTAACGTACATTGACGGAAACGGAAAACTCTTCTGGATTCTTCAACGTATTTTCTGTAGGGATTTTGTTAATAAATACCGATGGGAAAACTGTTTTCTTAAATAGGGAATTAAGCACACTATTTTTTACGTCTGGTGCCGAGCTCTTTCAAGACCCCCTGGCAGACGGTGGAGAATTCTTTAAATTAATCAGAACCTGACTAATCATATGGATAGGAAAATCCTTGTCGGTGCACTCGGAAAGCTCGGCTACAGGCTCAGTGCCAGCTACGGGGCTAATCAATTCACCCTTGAGCACGGTCAACGAGTCATCTACGCCTACCACTTTCCTACCGGCGCGCCTGAGGATGTCCGCAGGACTTACAGGGGTAGTACTACAATCGGCCGAATCCATCGGCTCGAGACCAGATCTAACTAAAGTGTCACTATCGTCCCTAATCGAGGGGTCCAAATGTGCGATAACTAATTTTTTTATGTTTAGGAGATTTTCTAGTTTTTTGTTTTGTTTTTTGGCTTTTAACCTTGCAGCGAATAAACTATCGCCAACCAGTACCCTACTCCCGGTCAGTGGCTTCCTTTTAAAGCCTCGGACGCTTTTGCCTTGGCTTCTGATTCGAAGATGTCGGCCCAATATGCACAGGCCTCGTCTGACATGTATTCTTGTCCGCTTGTCATAGCCGACCAGACAGCCGTTTGCACTTGTGGTGCAGGAGGTTGATTGGCTGGTGGGTCCTCCACCCACGCTTCAGTGTAATACCCATCGGCACTGGGTATCCAAACTTGCCAAAGATTCTGGGGCTTCAGCTGAGCCCGTCCTTGTTGCGGGCCTCTCGGCTTCCGCGGTTTCTGGCAGTATCTTTGTATGTGGCCTGCCTCACCACAATTGTAGCACGTAATGGACGGGTTTTGGGGCTGTCCTGTAACAGCATCGATTTGCATGGGCGCACCATGCCCCAGTTGGGTTCCGTATTGGGTAAACTGCTGGTTAGGCGGCGGCCCATTGGGGGAATTGTATCTATGAGGCCCCCATTGCCTCGGTGGTTGGAATCTGTGCTCCACAGTGGCAGATTCGAAGGATTGGCCGACTTTTCGGTAGGCTTTGATCAGTTCGTAAATGTCCTCTTCTACGGACATATGTAGGTGGACCTGCATGTAGATGTGGGCGTCCACCGCCCACTTTAAGATTTCGATCCCGTGACCGTTCTCGATCTGGGATTCCTTAAACAAGACCTTGAACCTTTGGAGGAATGAGTCGATTGCAGCCCCGTTTTGTTTTAGGGTGGTGAGAGCCTTAAAAGACTCGTGGGCAAGGACGTCGATCTGGAAGTGGTCCTTGATGGTCTTGACAAGCTCGGGCCATTGAGGCCAGGCGTCATCGCCCTTGGTATAGCCTGGGGACTTTCTGTCTCGTCCCAAGACTTCTTGTTCTTCTTGCTCGACGTATTCCTCAAGCTGGAGCCTTGCGAAGGCAGCAGCATTGCCTTCTAGTCATGAGAGAACCGCCACGATGCGGAGTTTATGGGAGTCCCATTTCTGGAGGGAGACCCAGACCTTGATTCCGGTCATCCAGTTCTGGAATGTCTTTCTGTCACCGTCCCATTTTCCAGGGTCAGCGACCTTCTTGGCGATGGCAGCGGGGGAGTTGGTTTTCTCCCGAAGGAGTGCTTGGAGAAGAGCCTTCAGCTCATTGTTGGAAATGGACAAGGACAACATTGATTGTTGGGGCGGCAAGGTCGGGTGCGAGGAGGGATTGGTGTCGGGTCAGGTGCGGAGGGAGCAGAGGGTTCTCCTAATTCAGGGAGGGCAGAGTAAAGCCCTTCAAAGCTTGGGGATCCGGGGGCAGACAGGTTGACAGTGCTTACTGCCTCGTATCTTTCAATGAGACTCTGGGCACACTTGCGGGGGTAAGGGTCGGGATAACGTATGGGGGAGAGGTTCGCGGCGGTTGGTCTTCTTCAAACAATTTGCTTCGATGGGTGAAGAGCCCGTAGGGGTAGACACCTGATAACAAGCAGTGTTGTACGCATATCGTGCACTGACAGCAGATGTCACAGATATTCCGCGAACCTGGTATCCTCAAACCACAGAGGATACGCCCTAGTGCACTATGGGCAAGCAGCAACGTTATCCTTATTTAATACGCCGGACGAGCATGTATGCAACCTGTTATAGGTGGTATGCCCTGGTCCGTCACGTGGAACCACTACGCAATGTCCCTTATGCCTGGGCCTGGCAACCACAACACGTGGATTTGCTTTCTTTCTTGATTCTTCTGAGGTGGATAAAGACTCACACGCTCTCGGTAACTTCTGTAAAACTTAAGCCCTGAATGTCAGGCGGGTCACGTACTCGGGTTACGGTATGAAGCTTTGGCCAAGTGTTATGTGGAGCACAAACACCAAAGCCGAGCGACTGAAGACTTGCCGTAAAGCCGAGCGAGAAGAGAGGAGAGTGAAGGAGTACACTTATCGTCCAAGGTTTTAACCCAAGGAACAAGTGGCCAAAGCTGGGGATACCAGCTGAGGACGCACCCTTTATATATTGCAGGAGAGTGCGCACAGACCATGCTGTGCTACAGATAAGGTGTGAATATATACTACGTATGGTAAGTGATATCCCACGGGTGTGGGAGAGTTCTGTGAAATGGAAGCATAGCGACGGTAATTAAAAGAGTGAGGTGACCACGTGTTATGACGTCATATGATGTCATGGTCTAGGCCGTGTCATGTGATTCTGATCATGTGACCAGTGAACGAGTGAAGAGAAAGTGAAAAATAATTAGGTCAGCATATACGATATAACAGTCCAGACCTCAAATCATTCTCGCCCGATAAGATAGTGTCTCCATTCCTTGAGAGCCCGAATAACCGCCATCAATTCTTTGTCATAGATGGGGTAGTTCCGTTCGGTGGCGTCAAAAGAATGAGACAAGAATGTGCAAGGGCGCCATTGCCCATCTTCGCATTCCTGCCAGAGGATTGCTCCAGTTGCAATGTTGGATGCATCCATTTCAATGTGCATCTGTTGCGTACTATCCAGGTAGGTGAGTAGGGGTGCTTCTGTAAATTTCTTTTTCAGAGCGAGGAAGGCCACTTGTTCGGTGTTGCCCCACCAGAAAGGGGTGTCTTTTTTTGTGAGATTGTTTAATGGTCTTGCGATCTCTGCAAACTGGTCAATAAATTTACGGTAATAATTACATAGGCCCAGGAACGCTTGGACTTGTTTAAGGCATGTTGGTTCTGGCCAATCCACAATAGCTTGGGTTTTCTTTTCTTGCATCTCTATGCCATTCTTGGAGACATTCATCCCCAGGAACTTGACCTTGTCCTTGGAGAATGCACATTTTTCTGGTTTAATATATAAGTCATTCTCTTGGAGATGTTGTAATACTTCGTGAACTAGCACTTCGTGTTCTTCTTTGGTTTTCTTTTTGGTGAATATCATCATATCGTCCATATAGATAATGTTACGAATCCCCTTGCACCTAACTATTTCCCTCACACTCTTTTCCTCACTTTCTCTTCTCCTCACGTTCGTTACGTCACGTGACCTCCACGAGGCCGATCACATGACCAGTCACGTGCTATGACATCATCCGTCACCTGATGAGTCTAGCCTATGACATCATGCCTCAAGGTTGCCACATGGCAAACCCTAGATTACCCTAGACCCTCAATCTCCATCGGATCTCCACGGCAATCCTGCCACCTCCTAGATCTCCCGATCCGATCTAATCTCCCTTTGTATCCATTAGTATATATTGGATCTCGATCCCGATCCT
>JBBPMX010000659.1:0-10621 GCA_038090515.1 Pulveroboletus cf. viridisquamosus
GTGTGTCCTTGATCGTTGTCTTGGTCTCCCTCGCGTACGATGGCCGTTAGTTTCAGAGGGGTGCATTGTACCTCACATAAGTCGGCTCTTGGTATCTGTCTGCCAGCAAGGCTCAGGCACATTCGTCCGCTATTGAAACGGGTCTTGTATCCCGTGCACACGTGTGGGTCATCTTCTACAGGTTCCGTCCAGAAACGCGTGCGGCAATCGCCCCGAGGCAGAGATTGTTGGGCCAGTGCAAATTGTGAGTACAAAAGCATACACAACGAGGTCCCCTGATAACACTATCCAGACAGCGAAACATTCCGGTGCACAGCAGCGTGCCTGATCTCTGATTACGGCCCCAGTCAAGTCGATACCCTGGGTATCGATGTTTACTTGATATATCTTTCCTCATTGAAGATAACGACGCCGGAGGTTGTATCTCTGTTCAAGAAGAGTTTTCCAATCAAGGCGCCCTCGGGGTTCCATGCCTCTGCTCCGTCCCCACCCCGAGAAAATGTTGCCATTCGTGTCAAGTTGAAGATCAACCTACAACTACATAATCCCATGCATGTCCCTTTGACAATCCATTAACTGATACATCACATAAAGTTACATAAGCTAGTGGCCAGTGTTATACCTTGCAGAATTGGGCTGATATATTATCCTGCACTCAGGTTAGCAGGGGCTAAACAGTGATATATCATAGTGTATGTGATCTCATATATGCTTCCTTGATGATCCTATTGATGTATCACTTACTAGGTATTGTGACTGCCCTGCTAGGTCTAGTGTGATATATTACATGAAGGTAAGCTAATGGCTAGCAAAAGTATTCCACTAACTGATACATCACTTAACTGCTCCTGCTGGCTCAAGCATGATACATTACATGAAGGTAAGCTAGTAACCAGCAATTTCCCTCATAGAATTAGGGTGATGTATTACCTGTGCTTATTAACAGGCCTGACCTAGCAATATATCACTACCTACATCATCCTAGGGCCAAACCAGTGATATATTATGGTGTGTACAATCCTATGCACATCCCCTTGACAATTAGCTGACTGATATATCACTCACTACTAGCTTTTGTGCCAGGCCCTGCTGGGCCAAGTGTAATACATCACACAAAGGTAAGTTAGTGACTTGCATGATTAGGCTGATATATCACTCTGTTAAGTCTGGATCCTCCGGACTCAAGTCTGGTCAGAGTTCCGAAGGTGAGTACAAAGTTCATCGGAGGGCAAACAGGAAATTGGATGGAGATGGGATACCTAGGAAGATGTTGGCACAGGACTTATGTGTCACACCCTTGCCAAGGTTCTGTCCTCATATTTCATAAGGAGGGAGGAGAAAGCAAGAGGGTGAGAGGAGACTGAATGAGGGTCAGGAGGTGACTAGTGTGATATTCATACTAAGGTACAGAAACGGGGTACAGGAGGCTTATATACTGAAGTCTGGTCTGGAGTTCGGATGGAGGAATGGAGGATCATATGGTAAGGTATGTATGTTGGGTAAAAGGAAAGCATATGGAAATGGGGAACATACATACATAGTGAAAGCATATGATGTGGCGAAGGTTCTAAGGGATGGAGCTAAGGGTCATAACTAGGGAATGGAGGGTCGAGGGTACAAAGGGAATACTAAATAAGGAAAGCAAGAGAATTTCGATACTAAAGGAATGGAGTCCGATATGAAAAGGGATGAAGTCTGAGTGAACAGTTGGGTGAAGGAGGTTTGGAGTAGGGGTTTGGAGGTCGGAATTGATAGGGGTTTGGAGGCTGGAGTTGATAGGGGCTGGGATGGATATGACACACCCATGCTTATGTTAGCAAGGGGCTAAATGGTGATATATCACAGTATGTACAGTCCCATGCATGCTCTCTCAACAATCTGCTAACTGATATATCACTTACTAGCTCTTGTACTGGGCCTCACTGGGCTGAGTGTGATATGTATATCATGTGAAGGTAAGTTGGTGATAGCTGATATATTATCTATGCTTGGGTTGTTACGAATCCTCTTGCACCTAACTATTTCCCTCACTCTCCTTTTCTTCACTTTTTTTCATTCTCACGTTTGTTATATCACGTGACCTCCATGAGGCTGATCACATGACCAGTCACATGATGAGTCCAGATCCTGACTTCATCAATGACATCATGCCTCAAGGTTGCCACATGGCAAACCCTAGACTACCCTAGACCCTCTATCTCCATTGGATCTCCACGGCAATCCTGCCACCTTCTAGATCTCCCAATCCAATCCAATCTCCCTTTGTATCCATTAGTATATATCGGATCTTGATCCTGATTTAATCTCCCTTTATATCCATTAGTATATATTGGATCTTGATTCCGATCCTCAGATCTTGGATCCTATCTCCTAGGACTATGATCTAGATCTCAGGGCTTGCCTTCTTGCAGCCTGCAGCTCTTAATCTCTGTCCTTCCATTCCCATCATTATGCTTACCGTAGTACATTCGTTACCATGTATAGTAGTGTACTGCTTGGTTTGTGTGCAGACCCAGGCAATATATAAGGCCAGTGGCCTAAAGCTGGGAACCCCAGCTTTAGTCACTTGTTGATTGGCTCTTCCTCTGTCTGCTAAGGGCTTGGCCTTCGAGCCTCATCTCTTGTCTCTCATGAAGGCTTTATGACAGTTCCTGCTCTGACTAGCCCCTGATATGGGCATTCCTTCCTTCTGCTGGGTAGCTCTGTCATCAGCTTTCTCTCCTTAGGGTTATGGTTTGGTCCAGCCAACAGTTAGGTTTGGTTTCTCGGTAAATGCAACGAGCCGTTCACAACATGGTATATACAATCCTGTACACACACCCTTGATGATCCACTAACTGATATATCACTCACTAGTTCTTGTGCCAGGTCACACTGGGTTGAGTGTGATACATCACATAATGCCAGTCACAGGCCAAATTGGTGATATATCATGGTATACCTCCTTGGGCTTGATAATCCACTGACTGATACATCACAAAGATATATTACGAATCCCCTTGCACCTAACTTTTATCCTCACTCTCCTTTCTCTCACTTTCCTTCATCCTCACGTTCATTACATCATGTGACCTCCACGAGGCCAATCACATGACCAGTCATGTGCTATGACATCATCCGTCACCTAATGAGTCTAGCCTATGATATCATGCCACATGGCAAACCCTAGACTACCCTAGACCCTCAATCTCCATTGGATCTCCATGGCAATCCTGCCACCTCCTAGATCTCCCGATCTGATCTAATCTCCCCTATGTATCCATTAGTATGTATATATTGGCTCATGATCCTGATCCTCAGATCTCTGATCCTATCTCCCAGGACTACAATCTAGATCTCAGGGCTCACCTCCTTGCAGCCTGACCTCTTTAATCTCCGTCCTTCCATTCCTTCATTACACTTACCATATTACATTCATTACCATGTATAGTAGTGTACTGCTTGGTCTGTGCACAGACCCAGGCAATATATAAGGCCAGTGGCCTAAAGCCAGGAACCCCAGCTTTAGCCACTTGTCGATTGGCTCCTCCTCTGTCTGCTAAGGGCTTGGCTTTCGGGTCTTGTTCCTTGTCCCTCACGAAGGCTCTACGACGGTTCCTGCTCCAGCTAGCCCACGACACGGGCATTCCTTCTTTCTGCCAGGTAGCTCTGTCATCAGCTTTCCTCTCTCTAGAGTTATGGTTTGGTCTAGCCGACGGTTAGGTTTGGTTCTCCGGTGAACGCGGCGAGTCGTTCATAACAAGATAAGCCAGTAGCCATATTTACTTTGCAGAATTTGGCTGATATATCACTTGTTACGCTTGATCCTGAAGGGTCAAGCGGGGACTTGGTAAGATCCTAAGACACTGAGGCAAGGGGGTACCCTACAGACGATAGGGTCAAGGATTTGTCCTGGTGGGGACCAGATGGTTGACTACCCGTTGGAGCGGGTGGACCAAGGACAATCCCTTGTGATCGGGATGGGACGTGGGCAAGAGCTAAAGCACTCACTCAGGTGTAGAGCGGAGACACAGAAAAGGGGTAGGACTGTATAATCCAAGTAGGTCTAAGCTAGGGTACATGAGGTCTACTTGGGGTTTATATACGAGGACCAGAGGGTGCTGAGTAATCATATAGAAACGAAAAGAACAAGAGAGAACAAATGGCTGACTGAGCGTTGAGTCAGTGAACCAATGGCAGAAGTACAGCAATGAGTAATCGAAGAATGTTCTAGAAGGTAGAAGGAGAGACAAGCACGTGATGGAGGGAACTACAAGTTTAGCATGAGGAGAGCTAAGCGAGGAGAGATAAGTCCGTAGAAAGAAAAGAAGTAAAACAGTAAATTGTAACATCACTCATGCTTAGGTTAATAGGGTCAACCTGGTGATATATCATGGTACATATAATCTCACACATGCCCTCTCAATGATCCAACTAATACATCACTTACCAGCTATTGTGCTGGGCTCTGTTGTTGCATTGGACAGATATATTACTCAAAGCAGATACACTTGGTGACTTGATTAGATTGATAGATCACCTGCTTTTGAGTAATCTTAAATACATCAATCCATCATTCCTGTCCTATGAATCATCTCTCTCTCCACTTGATGCTCTCAAAATTCCCAGCTAAGAATGTGGGAATATTCTTCCATGTAGACTTGAATGCAGCAGCCATGGTACCTCATAGTGTTGCTTGTCGTTCAGCATACACAGATGAACCTTCACAGTTAGCATCCTTTTCAAATATATGGGCAGATGCATGTTGCATCCAAACGTCCCTCTCCCACTCTAAAAACACTAAAGTTCTTCACATTTCCTCTCTGAGCAGAACCACTTCCTCTACTCAATGAGCCTCCCTTGCTTATGCTTTGCACCATTCAATCTGCAAACCTACCCATAGCTTAGTCAACTACCATGCACAGAATAGTACAAACTTACAGTTCCAAAGATCATCATTGCTCTTGCTCAAAACACCAGGTACCTTCCAAATCCATAACAAATCTCTCATCCCCTCCATTTGACCATCTAATATATCCACCATATGTCTCAAGTCATCATTGCACAATGGATGAAGCTGATTCTCCAATCCTGCCTTATTGAGTGAAGGACCTAGTGCAAGAAAAGCCCACCATGCAACAGTGTACTTGGCTTTGCTCTAGCATTTTTTATTTTCAGCATGGTCAAGTGCACTATGTGTGCATGTGTTAGCATGCTGACCCCAGACATTGGTCCTTTTAAAGATGGTAAGATGTGCATGTAACTGAATGTCATGCCAAACCTCATTAAGGGCATCATTGGCTTGTGCATAGCATAACTCCCATTTGATCAACTGCAATCATTCATTGCAAGGGGTTCCTGGACTCAGTTCCAAAGGCAGCCAGAGTTTGATAGTTCGGGGTCTGTTAGTTCTGGCATTGGTCTTGTTAGTGGAGTTCCCTGTAGCACACAGTGCTGCAACTGAAGGCATATATAACAATTGTGCTTGCATCCACACATCCAATCTTCTTTGAAGAGTATTGTGGCATGCAATAATGCCTGATTTCTGGAGATCAGTAGCATGGATCCCCAGCCCAGCACTATCACTGGCTAGCCAATGCCTTGTGATGGTTAGGTGTATGTCTGAGTCCATCAGGCATTGATAATACTCACTGTAGCTCTTGAATATCTATCCCAGCTGAAATCAGGACCAATGGTGAGATATTAGCATGCACAGATATATCAACCTGTTCTTGCAGGTCCCATGCTTCCTTCTCTGCAAGATGTAGCCTGACAGCAGACTGTGTCATGGCTGGGATAGGCTTGTTAAGCCGTGGGCATGAGTAATATATTAGCACATTTCTGTGAGCTGATATGGTGATTTGTTTAGCCTGATATAATGTATCATACAGCATCCCATGGACAAGCAGTGATGCATCACTGGTGGTGATAGGAAACTACCATTAGTAATGTACCACACTCTTGTGCTATGTATATAACTACCATGCTATTCATACATCATTATCACTGTATCAACTCAGCATGCCATCTGCCCCATCTGTTGTCCCTACACCAGTGCCACATCCATATCTGGTACTAGTGCCAGCATCCATAGCTATTAATCCACCTCCATCATAGATCATCCCAAATCTTATTTCACATCCTTCCCTGCTACCACCATCTGTCATTGCACATCCATCTGCACCACCCATGGTCTCAAGTCCAGTATCCTATCCACCCCTACTATTGCTCTCAGTATCATCTGTGCTACATCTCCATCTGTCCAGGTGCCAACCCACATAGTACCATCACTATGTCACCCATCACATCCAGTTGTACAGCCACCATGCATACCATACTTGGTCCTGTCAGTATCCATCCCAGATAGGGATACCATCATGGATGTCAACACAGATGTGTTTACATCACAAAATGAAGCTTATGGGGAACAGACAATTGACAGAAATCACCAGAAATATATAAGTGGAATAAAATATGCACATGCGGATGATATATTTGGAAAAATTTGTACACCGCTCGTGCTATGACATAGAGGAAGACATCTCTGTAACACAGGTAGCTGGATGTTTGATGTTGGTCCTGGTAGGCTCTGGGGGATGTCACACCGATGAATCAGATCACTCCCAGCACTGACACCATGTACATAGATGATACAAAAGACATTGTACTACCATCATGTGCCAACATCTGACTGATATGGTTAGGGTGTCAAGCACATGCTTCCCATTTGACTGTTTGATCCTTGTTCAAATCCCCTTTGTTATGTACAAATGGCAGCCTATCTTCATCAGAAATATCGATACGTGGCCCAGGGTGCCAGGACATATAGAACTTGGCCAGACTCTATCTTTCACTGAAATTGCATATACCAAGAACGAGATACAGAGACATACATTGGTAGTGGATCAAGATTGGTATTTTGGTTTATTTGTATTGTGTTGAACATATTATAGGTCACATGACCCATTGCTTATGTTAGCACATATGAAAATATATCAATTTTGAATACTACTAGATCAGCAACAAAACTGTTGCAATGACATAACCAACTTAAAATGGCCATATCTCTGTACCCTCTGAACCAAATCACATGTCCCAAAGATCAATAGCAAGCCAGGAGTGCCTACTATATTTCGTCTCACCAATGCTAAGCGATATTCCCACGCACTAGCTTTGTATTTCATGCACAATGCAAATGTATGTATCAAACATTGCAATGCTTTTGTTGCTCAGTGTATTCCTCAGCAGCACAGCACCTCCAGCAATTCTGGGAGTCCAGCAAACCCACATAGACCATAGAGTCCATGGGATAAACTACTATACATGGTAAGGCTAGTATACACACTTGTGAGAGAGTTCTGTGATAAAGAAATAAGGGTGACAGAGATTAAAGAGGTGTGTTGGCCATGAGATGTGATGTGATGGTCTAGGCTCAGTCACATGACCAGTCATGTGATGGATGAGATAAGTAAAAGGAAAGGGGTTTGAAGGTGGTTCATAACATAAAACACCATTAGCTAAATGTGATAATAATTATACAAGAAGAGAATAGAGAGTCCCATCTTCACTGGAAAAAGAAATAGTTTGGCTGAGGTGAATTCAATAACTGATTATCACCTTTAACTAAAGAACAGAAGGAAGTTGCTATAGGAACTGGCCTATGCCCATGGCCAAAATATAGAATTCTCATTCTTGATCTTGGCCAGCTTAACTTGTTTCTCCCTTCCAAAGTAATAAAATCCATATTTGTCCACATATTTTTCCACCTTTAGAACTGTCATTTTCATTTGTTGTGGGAAATTTTGTTATACCCCAAATGGAAAATCACAATTAGCATAAGGCTAAGTAGGCTTTTATTTCTGATGTTCCCTATAAAGTATGTCTTTGGTTAAATCATTAACTGGACAACTATATATGAGATGTACTCACATGACTTTGATTGGTACCTTGGCATGATGAGCATGCAACACAAAGTGTAAAAGAATTTTGGCCTATCATCATTTATGAGTAACCCTTTGTTACCAATAGAACCAATGGAAAGCACTACATGTGTTGGATGCATTATTTCATAGCTATAAAAGTATCCAACACTAAAGAATGACAGGACTGGCATATATTAGAATGAAGAAACTCTTGTGTACTTACATATATCACATCTGCTTCAGAGAATGGATCTTGCAGATCCATGCTGACCACTTTTTTGAAAGCATTGGAAAGATTATTTAATGAGTCAGGGCAAATATATTGCTTCAGACATGTGGCTGCCCATAGATTTGCTTCTGCATTTTCAACAATGTATTAGGACTGGCTCAAGCTGCTCAACCAAGAGTGGTCCATGTGGGATGAAGTGGTGGTCATATTCTGTAAGTGACTTTTCTGATTTGGGACTGGAAACAACAAGTGGCATTGAGGTACTCAATTTCCTTAGTTGAGATAGTATATTATTGGGAGATGGTGTTCATGGCAGTTCTGGGTGCCATGTAATGTGTCAAAAATCTGAATAATACACTATTTGTAGACTACTCCTGTCAGTCCCTATATAGTAATAGACACATCCACAAAACAGAAAATGGTGTAAGTACATGTTCAAAGATCAGTATTACAAGAGAAGGAGACAAACCCAGAGTCACAACAATTTATGTTATTTTTTGTCTCAAGAACTTTTGTTATCATGAAGTAAGTGATATTTTAAGTGACCTCATATCACCCTTAACCTCCCACACACTGAGGTCCAAGTTCCTGATTTTTTCTTCACCTCCTTAACTTCATTTTTCATCCCTTCAATGTTATTCTTCACTTCTTCAATGTCCTTACTTAGACTTATATGAAAAGACATGAGCATTTTGTAGATTTGGTCAAGTAATGTAGTAATATATGTAGCTGTTTTGTGATTATATGACACATTATATAATAAAATACTTACCCTCCATTGAGTATGATAGATGGAAGAGTATTGCATGATGAAAAGATGCATGCTGACTTATCTGTTAGATTTGAGAAAGTTATTAACTCATGACAAGGTGTAGTGAACCAGCTTACCATCTGAATCACTTGCTGTATCTTCTGGCACACCTATACCACCAAAGGTGGCTGTTGGACCTTGATACAGTGAAATTACAAGTCAGCTCCTTAGAAAAGTGGGAATAACTGACTTGTTACCTGGAGAAATAGTTTCATGGAGTCAAAGGACATATTATCCAATATTTTCCCCCTGTTTCAAAAGGTGGACACACAGATTATTAAAGACATACTTATAGCCAGCAGTAATTCCAAGAGTGGTATCCAAAAATAGAAGGTGATTACATATCTCTCACCCATGGAATGCCAGTTGAGGCTCTTTTCTGCACTTAATATGAGACTCTGTTTCACACTTAATATGAGGCTCCCTTCCACACTTTATATGAGGCTCTGTTCTGCACTTGATATAACTTTGTCCCATACTTGATATAAGGCTTCATTCCACACTTGATTCTATATCTTTTTTATGATAGGGTTCAGGTTCTATTAGTGAACTAAAAAACAGCTCCATATAAAGCACCTTCAAAGAGCCTCTAAACATGAACATAGAGAAATGCAAGGCATATTAGATATATATAAGTGCCTATTTCCTGGTAAATTCACTTATGTCACCTAGTAATATTTAAAATCCAATTCTGTGACTTTCTGATTCACATACAGTTATGAATGTAATGTTATTTCTGCCAACTCAAACATAGTGTAAAAGATGGCCATCCACTGCTTGTTAATCACTTTATCATGTCTTCCAAATTTTGATCTCATGAAAGAGGCTGAACAAGCTGTGTTATTATTACTACTGATGGCCTCCTTCTCTTATCTAGCAGGAATGAGTATGTTATTATATTGTGTCATTGTCATGATTGTATTCTGATATCACAGATCATAGAAAACATTATCAATAAACTGACTCACTTCTTCATAGGCAGACATGAACCACTCCAGTTGAAGTGGCACTAAATCAATGCCTGATCACAGTATATAATTGCCATAATGAGTGAGACAGATTTGGCCTTAACCAGGTTGCTGCTAGTGTACATCCTCCAGATAATGTCAGTAATGATATCAGCAATGCACAGATAGCCAAAAAAAATTGTAGTGATTTCATTTCCATCATGCTAATGTTGTCACCAAAAACATACATCAAAGTTTCTATCATGTGAGTATGTAAAAATTCATAGTTTTCAACTCAAGTAAGTCACAGATAATTGCTTGTTACATGACTGCCTGATTATCACTGTGCTGGATCATATGTTGAGTGTTGAAATGCATGTCAATGAAATGAGCAGCCAAGTTCCAGAATGTTTGTTGAATCAATGTCATATATTTTATCAGCCAAGATGATAGTTTCAGCTCTTTTAATAGTATTTTTGCTTGATATACATAATAAGGAACAAAAATAAAAAGAAGAACTTACAAATATGTCCAAGGACATGCTCCCTGGCATGTTATATCACCTTTTATATCATTTCCTTTCACTTAGTGGCAGTGGAGAGAACTATCATTTTAATAAATATTTGCTTGCATAGATTATACTTTGCTACCAACAGTAAAGCTATTCTCATTGATCTATTAATGTTAATATAGTATTGTGCCATTGTAGTCATAGCCAGTTCCAGTGTTGAAA
>JBBPMX010000661.1:0-10613 GCA_038090515.1 Pulveroboletus cf. viridisquamosus
ACGACCCTTAGTATCATCCCTTAGACCCTTCACCACACCATATGCTTTCACTACGTATGCCTCCCGTCTCCATATGCTTCCCTCTTACCCGACGTACCTTACCATACGATCCTCCATTCCCCCGTCCGAACTCCGAACCAGACTTTATTATATACGTAAGCTTCCTGTACTCTGTTTCTGTACCCCAGTACGAATATCAAACCAGTCACCTCCTGTCTCTCGTCCGACCCCCTTCTCTCTCTTCTCTCTCTTCTCTCTTTCTCTCTCCTACGAAATACGAGGACAGAGCCTAGGCAAGGGCGCGACACATACATCCTGCACCAACGTCCTCCTAGGTACCCCCTTGCCGCTCTGAACTCCGTTCGTCCCTCCTATGAACTTCGTGCACTAACCCTCGGAACTCCGTTCAGACTTGAGTCTGGAGGAACCGGACTTGACAATGGTGGCCTTTTGTACCACCACTGGATGCTGCAACTCTTGACTACCATGATCCAGAATTGTGGGCAAAATATGTGAGACAATTGAGAAACCACTTAGAGAAGTGTGGTGAGGCCTCTTCTTAGATACGAGTGTGACCTTATTAGTTAATATTCTTTATTCTGAAAGCCAAGGATTCTTTAGCAGAGCAGCATCAGCTAATGGCCAATGAATTCACAGCCTCTGGTGCATACAGAATAGGTGTGTCAGATTGATTCATAATGATATATTGGTGCTACAGGTATATTTTTGCAGAGGGTTTGGCATCGAGGGAGTGGTATGATGACGTGCTGCTGCCATGCAAGGTTTCCCACAATGATGAATTCAACAGACCTGTTTTGAAGGCCATTGAAAATTACAAGCAGCAGCTCCTGAATGCAACAGAAGACTATCAGAAAACAATGACAAAGGTTATTCAATTCATGGAAAAGCTAGACAGACTACAAAGAATATGAGGGAAAATGCACATAAATGGATCCATCTAGATCTAGATAGTAGATATTATGATGTTATACAATATATACCGCTTATGATTTGACTATTTTGGACACAGGATGATGTCACAGCAGGAGTGGCTGGTGGTTGACCACAGGAGCTGGTAGCCTCAGCCTGTGATGGTGGACAGCAGGAAATTCCATCATTGTGCAGTATAAGGAATGGAAGACAAAGCAGTGATGTCTATTGCATACAGTACTCCATGTCGCCTACTCCCAAGGTGCGAACAGAGTAGAGTAATAGATAGGTCCTTAACTATGTGATTGGCAACATGTGATGACCACAAGGGTGGAATTATAAAAGAGGTATAATATTCAGGACAGCCATGCTGTCAGATGGATGTCAGGGCAGGGGTGATGGGTGGTAGGGCAGGGGCATTGGGCTGGTGGGCTTGCAGAGATGGAGTGGAGGTGAATGGGCGGGCCCACAGCGATGGATGGCAGGAGAGTGGTGTTGCATGGGAGGGCGAATGGCTATGGATGGTGAGGGAGGGGTATTGAGTGGGTGGCCCACAGTGATGGATGGTATTGAATGGGCAGGCCTGTTTCAGTGGATGTCAGCCTCGCAGTGATGGATGGCAGGGGAGGGGCAAAGAACAGGTGGGCCAGTGGGGATGGACAGTGGGAGGGGGAGCAATGAAAGGACAGGCCCTCTTCCCCCAACATCATTCCACACCTCCCCATGCTTTCTCTGCTATCTTTTCATTCACTCGCAAGCACTCTTCTTCTATTCATATCATTGACATAGCAAACATGCATTCCCTCCCTGTTCTGGAAAGCATAGCTAATGACAAAGCAGCTGATATTTTTACCCTCCATTTCAGTATGTACACTGCTTCCTAACCCCTTGAAATATTGCAAGCATGTCTATCGCCACCATCCCATGTCAACAAGTTCTTGCCTATTGATCCCTTGACTTGGCTTTCCAAGAAGGTTGCCTCCCAGGCTGGCGACATTAGGATAATGTTCAAGGTTCTCTAATCCCGACAAGCCTGCTTGTTCCCTGCCCCACCACCTATCTTTGGACATTGCTTTGCTACAATCGCTGCATGGGGACAAGTCTGTATTGCAAGGTATGTACAGGCAACTATGGATGAGTGTGTGTTGAGTGTGATGAGTGTTTGGGCAAGCACATAGTGCTTCGACCCGGTAAACGCCTGGTGGGCTAGCAAAGAAGCTGTGTACCCTGTCAGTAGTGCCATGATGGCGATACGCACTGCAAGTGCTGCATACCCAACAGGAAGGAGGCATCTTGACACTGCCTCTCATTGCCCTCCTCTGTGTATTGGTGGGATGGTGTGTTGTAGGAAGGCTGTATGGACCTCTGGGTTGGTTTGCATGTACGGTGCTAGGATTTGCACGTGCTGACACAGGTACAATAGGAAGGAATCACCTGCCCACCTCCCTTTGACCTTGACGACCTCAAATGGGATTTTTCACAGGAGGTACTCCAGCGTGGTGCCGATTCAGATGCCATGTCCTGCCAGCGGTGTGAGGCCTTTAGGAATTTTGAGCATGTGAGGGGTATGTGCACTGAGCGGTACCTGTATGAGAACAGTGCTACGCTGTCTGTGGGGTTATTGACTAGTAGGTGATTGGCTAGGGCTGCTTCTGGATCATGTGGACCTTCTTGTGCTGCCCAGTTGACCTCCTCCCCGGTGGGTGATTTCTTCATCCATGGCAGCCAGAAACATGTCATTTGCAGGCCCTGCTGGTCCTGCTTTATGGAGATACCAGCATGAGTGATGTGCTTCCTTGGGTTGAATGCCTTGAGCATGGGCACAGTGAATTCCCTGGTGCGCGCTGCTGCAAAGAAGATGGTTGTGAGGCCTGCATATGCTGCTGCGTGCAGTGGCATGGTCATGTCCAGCTGGGTTTGTATTCTGGCGATGGTGTCCAGGGTGTACAGTTCACATGGGGGTTGCTTGGATGTGGGAGGTGCTAAGGTGCATGCTGCCTTGAATAGCAGCTCTGTTTCCCGCTCATTGATTGTCCAGCTCAATCCATGCATCACATGCCATGCTTGCACTGTGCTCACATAGTTTACGATGGTGGATGGGGCATACAATCCTGTGAGGTGTGTGATGAAGGTTGACATCACATCTGCCCCTACAGGTGCTCTGTCCATTTCGGGGATCGCCCTGTAGTCACAGAATTTGTGGAAGGCTAGGAGGCCCGACCCATATGTTTCCTTCGTTGAGTCTGCCCATGCATGCAATAGGATGCTCAACAGCCTCCGAGAGTCTTCTGTGGACAGGGGGGTCTGGAAGACTGCGTGAAGTGACTGGGCGCCATAGGATCAGCCATTCCTTGGCTGCACAATGTGGGCACCCTGGGTTGTTGGAGATGGGGGCTGTTGCCCGTCTGGGTGCATTGGTTTACTCTGTGTGGCATTGGGGTTTCTTTCCTTTTGCCCATAATGATTGCTCTAGCCATGTGGGATGTGGTTCCCTGCACTGTCGGCACTGCTGCCTCCCTGGGTGTGTGGCCACTGCTTTCTTAGTTAGGGATTCCCTGCAGGTAAAGTGGGAGATCTCCCTGGAGCTCGACTGGAGGGAGGCATAGGTGCAAGGGGGGGAGAAGGCTGTGTGAAATTGGGTCAGCGGGGTTTTCTGCGCTGGGGATGTATCTAGTGAGGATGTGGCTATGGCGGCATACAAGCTCTGGAATAAGCCACTTGAAGATGGTGTTGACCTGCTTATTCCTGCTCTGGCCCCGCGCCCATGCCTCAATGATGCCTTGGTTGTCTTCGTAGATGAGAAAGGTGGTGGGGGAATGAATAAGGCTGAGTACAGTGCGAACGAGTAATTCGAAGCCCACTGCTTCAGCCCAGCTGATGTCCTGGCCATGGCTGTTCCAACCCTCTCACAAGGTCCAGGTACACCACTGCCCTTGTATGCAGATTCCAATGCCTTGGATGCTAGCATCGGAGTATGCCTGCAGGTCTAGGGGTGTGTGCTGCACTGGGATGGGGGATGGGATGGCCTGCTCTGCTAAATGGGCTGTCCACCATGCAATATCCTCTGGAGTGTCTTGGGGTGGTGTATGGGGGACGAAGGGCTTCTCCCCAAAGGCTGCCAGGCAGGTCTCTAGGTTCACCAGGTATGGCCTACTCTCTGGGAACACCTGGGATGCATGTGTCAGCTTTCCTAACAGTTTCTGCACTTCCTTGAGTGTGTGAGTCTGTTTGGCTGCCCACGCTTCTAGCGCTGCTATGTATTTGATGCGCTTTGGCTTAGCTAGATGTACAGTGTGCCTGTCCAGGTCCCAAGTAAAGCTGATGAATGTGGGTTTGGAGGAAAAGGGCACATCCTTTGATGGTTTCCATGGTATGCCAAGCTTGGCTGATATTCAGTCAATATCTGCCATGTTGTATGTGTGTGGGTGTTTCTCTGGGGGTTCCTGACGCTTGGCTGCCCAGTCCTGCAGTGGTTGTGAGCAATCCTCATCAAATTCTTCTTGGGAGCCATCTGGTAGCTGGCTCCCCTGGAACCATAGCCTGCCCCCTTTTACTACTGGTCCTCCATGCATAGAGATGCGAGTTGCAGCTTCCTGCCGCATGTTGTTATACTCCTTGAGATATGCCTGGGGGATTCTGAGGAATAAGTGGTCATCTACCCATCTGAGGATAGGTCCCAAGCCTGCATATCGCATGATGTCTGCTCCTGCCCCTGCTACATCCCCATACAGTCCTGCTGCTGGGGCGAAGCCAAAGCACAGAGCTGTGTCTATGGCAAAGTGTGATTCCGAGAGACGAACTACCAGCCCATGCCATTGAGATGGATGCATGGGGATGGTGCGATATACTTCTGCTACATCTCGGACTGCCCCTTGTATCCCTGGGGGAAAAGAGAAAAGAAGCGCAACTATTGGGAAGGTACTATATGTGGCGGTGAATTCATCTGGGATCATACTGGCTTTTATGGAGTGTGCCCACTCTGTGTTCCTTGGATGCGAGAGATCCTGAATTAGTCAATATTTACCTGGCTTTCCTGGCTTTGGTATTAGGGATAAGGGTGATGATTGGAAGTGTCTGATGACCTGTTCTACTTCAGTTACTGTGAGGGGTCCAATATACCGCTGTTTTACAAGCTCTTTATGTACTATCTTGTCAAAGGTTTCTTTGTACTGTATTATAGAGGGGTGATTAGGCGGGGTGAACATCTGTAATAGTGGTGGCATGAAAGTGTGGAATCCATGAACTAGTCCTTCTGTCAAGTGTGGGTACCTGGCTACAAGTCCTGCTTGGTCCAGGAGCATTCCCCAAGCTTCTGGGTTATATGGTGTTCTCGCTGGCCCTTGGCTGCGCTTTAGGGCACACTTGAGCGCCGTGTCCAGTGCTCCCACAGCCTGCACAAGCGTGCTTGGCTTTGCTGTGAGGTCGTGAACAGCCCTGGGGCTTCTGCCAGTCATGGCACAGGGTGGCACCAGTTGGGTCAATGAGTCATCCCTCTGAGGAATGCCTGACATGCGAGGGGGAACCATCCCACATGGTTGTGGCTTGGCATCTGTAAACATCATGCGGTTCCCTTTCCAGGCAGGTTGGGCATGCTGATCTGCTCTGCATTACATCCTAGAGTGTGCGTGCAGTGCAGTAGCATGGTCAGGTCAGGTGTGTAGGGGGGGTGCCATCTGTGAGCGGTCTGGCTGGGGCGCATTTCACTGGATGTGCTCACCTTTCCCAACATTGCATCATTTACTTCCATGACAACTTGCTGCATAAGATTGTCATTTATGATTGCAATGTTGAAGGTGTTGCCTGTTTTCAGACGGTCGTGCCATAGGCGTCTTGTTTTCGCTGTGTAGGTGGCCAGGATGCGGTCCCCATGCTGGGTGGCCATGGGGTAGGGGTGTGATTCCAGATTCCAGAAGAACTTGAATAGTGCATTGATGTGCTTCTCCGGCCAGTTCACTTCCTTGATATGCTCTAGGTACAACATGCGTGCCTGCAGCATCTCTGTCAGGGAGAGTTCCTGGTCCACTTTGGCGTTTTTTGATGCCTTGACCAATGCTACTGGACATAGGGTCAGGACTTCCTCAGTGGCTAGGAGTTTGTATGTGTTGTCTGGCTGGGAGTGGGCCACCTTGGTGACCTTGAAGCAGCCTTCTTTCGTGAAGTACCATAACTCCACATACTCAAATTCCTCCAGCTTGTGCAGTGTGTACTGTGATGGCCTACTGGAGATGACACTCAGTGGTGGCAAGTTCTTGTCAAAGTCCCCCAAGTACTTCTTCTTCTCTGCTGGCTGCTTGGTTTGGGGCTCTGGTGTTGCTTCTGTGCTCATTGGTGAGTGCACTTGCTGGCTGCCCTGCTGTGACCTCCCATTGTGCCCTGGCAGTGGGTCCCTGTCAGGATGCGCATCACGCCAGGTGTCCTGCAGAAATCGGATGGCTTGCTCTTCCTCCCATTTGAATGTGTTGATGAGGGCTTCTCTTACTGGAGGTGAGGCCTCCGCTGCGCATCCGAACGTGTTGATGAGGGCTTCTCTTACTGGAGGTGAGGCCTCCACTGCGAAATCTGGCATATGCTGGGGTTGGTCCATGCTCACAGTGCCCTGGTGGTTCTGGTGTGCTGGTCACTTTGGCTGTTGGATTGCGGTGTGTTGAGAGATCAACTGAAGTGAGAAGTAAAGAATGTGACAAAGCTCAATGACAAGCTGAGGCTGAGCACAAAGCTGAGGTGAGGTGCTCAAGAAAGAGAAGCATGGGAGCTTGCCACGCCTGCTTGTCCAAAGATCTTGCATTGCACCTGCTCATTCCTCCCATTATGCAATGCTCTCACCCATTCAATTCTGCTTCCCCGCTATCTATCACCATGGGCCTGCCCATTCAATGCCACTACCCCAAAATACATCACCACTCCCCCACCCATACAACTCCCTCCTTCATTGTCCATTACCATGAGCCTGCCCATTCAATTCCGCTCCTCTGCCATCCATTGCCATGGGCCCACTTGTTCAATGCCACTCCCCTGTCATCCATTGCTGCAAGCCCACCCATTCAATGTCCTCCCCAGCTGTCCATCACCACAGGCCAGCCCATTCAATGCCCCTCCCTTGCTGTCCATCACAACAAGCCTGCCCATTCAATACCACACCCCCTGCAATTCATCACCATAGGCCTGCCCATTCAATTCCCTCCTCCTGCTATCCATCACCACAGGCCCACCCATCTGATGTCCCTCTCCTGTCATCCATCACCACAGGCCTGTCCATTCAATTCCCTCCCCCTGCTATCCATCACCATGGGCCTGCCCCCTGAATGCTACTCCCCCAAAATCTACCTCTGTGGGTCCACTCATGCAATTCTCCTCCCCCTGCCATCCATTTCTCCAGGCCCACCCATTTACTTACCCCCTGCTGTCCATCCCGACACATCCTGACAAGCCCACCCATTCACTGCCGTTCCCCCATCACCCATTGCTACGGGCCTGCCCATTCATTGGCCTATGCATCCCACCAGACCCACCTGTCCATCTTGCTTGGCTCTCATGCAGTCCAGTGGGCCCTCCTGTCCATGCTAACCATCTCACAAGATTCTTTAGCAGGCTCACACATTGATCTGCTATGCTCTGATTTATGTTTCCATGGGCCTGCATGTCTATGCTACTTGCTCTGCTATACACATCACAACTGGCCCATTCATCTATCATGCTTTGTTGCACTACCCTGTAGCCAGCCTGCTTGTCTATGCTGCTGACTCACCACCCATCTTTGTGGGCCCGCTCGTTTGTCATGAATGGTGCACAGATCCAGCCTAACTACATACCTTGCCTCTCAGCAGGCCTGCTTGTTCATTCTACATAACCTGCCATGCCCCATACCCAGCCCGCTGGGCCTGTCTGTCTGTCTGAACCTTATAACCTCCACCTGGGTCTGCCACAAGCTTACCATGTCCAATGACCAATTGTCAACCCCAGGCTGGCCATCTCTATTGGACAAAGAGACTACATTATGTGGTTTTCTATGCTATGATCTACCACAGACAGATTAGCCTTGTCCTTTATATGCTTATGTGCCTTTATGGGCTACTTAGCAAGGGGGAGTGTTGAACAAGCATGTCTCATTCACTACCCTCTTACTGTAGTATGCATTTAGTTACCTTTTATGGTAGTCTTACATAATCATGTACCTACAGTTCACACTCAGACTACTGAGTTTAAATAAGTCTCTTGACATGTAACCACCAGGTTAGACTGTCCCAAAGTCCTCAAACCCTCTATGTGAGTCCTATTAGCCATCCTCTGCAGCTACTAGGGTCCTGTTCAACAAGAAAAATGCCGATCCAAGACAATGATCAGCAATACTTCAAAAACGTGTATAAAAAGTCTACCTTGCAAGTTGAGGGGACACTAGGACTTGAAGAGGAGAGGGGAGAGATGAGGAAAGATGAGGAAAGCAATGATGAAGTAGCTGATGGAGCTGAGGAGGCAATAGAAGTTGAGGGGGCAAGTGGGTGCATGACAGAAGAAGCTGAACATGCCTACCATGCTAATGTGAGGCAATGAATTGTGCAGACTCAACCCTCTGGCACAAAGCAATGATGGACAAACTCAACAACTTTGAGAAGATTGGCCTATACAAGGAGGTCGAGCACCCACCAAACCAAAAGGTTGTCAACTTGAAATGGGTTTTCAAAATCAAATGTGGACCAAACAGCGAAATTGAAAAATATAAGGCCTGTCTTGTAGCAAGGGGTTTCTCACAAGTCCATGGAGTCGACTACACAGATACATTTGCACCCATCACTAAGTTTAAGTTCTCAACCATCCAAGCACTTCTCACCCTAGCAGTCAAATACGACCTCGAAATCCATCAAATGGATGTCAAATTGGTGTTCCTAAATGGTAAACTGGATGAGGAAATATTCCTTGAACCCCCTCCAGATTTCTGTCACTCACAATATAAGGTCTGGTGACTTTTCTGAGCACTCTACAGGCTGAAACAGGCCCATAAGTCATGGTACATGCTCCTTCGAGCAGTATTTGAGTCACTTGGGTTCACATGATGTCAGGCTGATCACAGTGTATTCTATAAGATCAAAGACAGCATCTTAATAATCATTGTGGTATATGTTAACAACAAGATGATACTGTTGAACTGTCAGAAAGCAATCAAAAAGCTGAAGATCCAGCCCAGCCATGAATATGAAATGACTGACCTAGATGAAGCACAATGGATCCTAGGCATGGAAATCATCTGTGATCATGATAAGCAGACTGTCGAGCTAACACAGCTACACTATGTTGAGTTGATACTTGACTGCTATGCCATGGCTGCTTGCAGACTGGTTGTTACCCCAATCAATGCAAATGTCAAGCTGGCCAAGCTGGACAAAGCTAGAGCCAATGTAAAAGAGTACCAAAGCACTCTTGGTGCTTTGATGTATACAATGCTGGTGACCTGACCTGATCTTGCATTCACTGTTGGAGCCCTTAGTAGACATGCTGCTACCCCTGGTGCTGAATATGTCATGGCTCTCAAATGGGTCTATTGCTATTTGCAGGGCACTCCTAACACACATCTTGTTTTTCAAGGCAGTGTTGATAGTGACCTACTAGGTTTTGTTGAAGCAGATTGGGCAGCCAATACTACCGATCACCAGTCTGTAACTGGATACATTTTCACATTAACAGGTGCAGCCATCTCCTGGTCTTCAAAGAAACAGTCAACTGTTGCTCTCTCAAGCACTGAAGCTGAATATATGGCTGCCTCAGCCACTGCAAAGGAAGCCATCTGGCTCTGTGCCCTGTTTGATGAGCTTGATCTGGCTCCTCCCAAACCAACAGTATTACTGATAGATAACCAATCAGCCATGGCCATTGTGAAGAATGTGATGTTTCATGACTGCACCAAGCATATTGTGATCCAACATCACTTCATTAGGGAGAGGATTGACTCAAACGAGATCTCTGTTGAATATATCCTGATGGCAGATCAAGTTGCTGATGTACTTACAAAAGGACTTACTAGAGAGAAGCATACTGGCTTCATACAAGCTATGGGTATCATTTTTTTAATCCATCACTCATCAAGTGGGCATGTTGTAGAACTGATATTTAGTTAGTTGCTGAGGACAGATTACATAATCAAAACGCGGATATTACAGAGTTACTTACTCTGTTGCACCTCAGTCCAGTACTTTTACTGAAGACTGAGAATAACTTGTCCACTCATTAGCCAACACCTAAGCTTGGAACAAAAAACTGCTCATCTAACAGGCCTTTGATAATATGATTGACTGCTCACTGATACACTTTGAGTTCATCCTGTGATTCTAGACATTTCTTATACTGTTTTTCAATTAGTTCATTGATCCATAGCTTGTGCTCCTCCTGAATCACTGATTTCCAAGTCCATAACTACCCAACCTTAATGTGACTATGGTTTGCCAGGCCATGGCATTGATTATAGTACCACCTCTTGTATGCCTTGAAAAATATTATTTTAGTTGTGCTTCAACCAGTGGAGTTTTCTCACCTTTTCTACAGCTGCCATTTCACTACATCCAATTTATTGATGCTAGGGATTTTTCTAAGCTGTCAGTTTATAACCTTTAGAACTTGCTTCCTCTCATTTCTGTGATAGCCCATCCACTATGCTCTCCCATTTATGAGAATCAAAAGCTTGTCCTTGGAGAATA
>JBBPMX010000662.1:0-10608 GCA_038090515.1 Pulveroboletus cf. viridisquamosus
TCTCAGTGCTATTGCAACAAAATCACATGACTAAGAGCTCATCTTCAGGGTAGTAGTTAGGGCTATTTATGACCCTGCAAGGGTTTGAGCTAATACATTTTGGTTCTCTTGCAAATATCAAGTCTATGTGTATCTAAAATGGCCAAACATTGGGACACTTATTTGAGCCACTGTATGTGGAACAAGTCATGGATATCCTCAATCATGAGGAGACCATACGGCTTTTCAACTTATACATTGTCCTCCGGCTTACAAGTCAATCAGGTATAGATGAGGTGGTTGATGCGGAGAACACAGCTATCATGGTTCTCAATCCCACTCTTGAATTCATTTAGTGTATGGTGCCTAAGAAGGAGGTGACATTCCATGGCCCACATCCTTTTCACAATCACTTCAATGATTCGAGCAGTGTTGTCTCAACACACAGTGATGTCATGCTACATGTCACCATCCATCCTGACTGCAAGTTATCTGCAAACATGTTACGGTCTCCCAGATGTCCCATTCATTGTTTCCCAATATATACACGATGCTTTGCAAGGTGGTCCTGCATGTGGGTGGGACACGCAAGGGAATGTGTCAGTGTGGTACAAGTTCTGGCTCCAACTGCACTCGTTATTCCAGTCACATTATATTGAGAGAAGCCAAGTAATCCAGGCTTATCCCTCTTCTGCTGCATATCCCCTTAGGAATTGCAATGCAGTATTACTTTGATGACCCAGCGATCATATCATTTATGGTGTGTGATCCAAGCTCAAGTTATCTGTTGAGTCTCATTCATCTGCTTTTCAAGATGTTGCCCAAGTTCATGTGGTCTTCATGCCACAGGCAATGGTAATTTTACCATCCTATCTCGCCAATGCGCCTTTATGTTATGTCCATTTCTTTCGCATTTTCCCACTCTCTCACCCATGTGTTGGGTTGTACCAGGTCAAGCATGTGGATCCTTCAACAGGCCTTGCAACAGGTGTTGTCCCGCTCACCAAAGTAATACATTTACTTGATCTTGTACCCATTTTTGATACTGCCTACCCACACATCCCACCTAGTAGTAGCACATCTATGGAAGGATATGCATGCTACTACTTAAATATGTTCGCCAATAAAGATACTTTTCATGCTCTACATCTACAGTTCCTGCCATAGTTTTGTAGTAGTACAGGCTTACAATGCTATCATGTGGCGCCAACATGGCTGATTGATCAAGAGATTAGTGGTGCATGATAATGGATAGTGTTACTGCATGTGACATTGCCAAGTCAGCCAATCAAAGGCCTTGATCCCACATTTGTAAATGTCTGTAAGCCCCAAAACTTTTGTCAGCCACTTATTTCATTTCACTCGTCCTGCAGATGCTGTATAGTGCAACCATGTGCCGACGGTTCCTTACACACAAGAACTGAGCTCAACCCCTGGATAGCAGTAAAGTCATCCATCTCTTCACCAGACTAACAATTTATGCTGCTTACCACTGTCATGATCCTCTTGTAACCTAGTGATTTTATTATGTCATTTTTTGGTAGCCTTCTAACACCCTTCATATGCAGCCATTGTTTACTTATGTGGACAAGAATACACACATCTGCAAACTCACAAAATGAACACTTAAGACCACCTAGCAAAAGAAGTTTTTGCTGCTTTACAGCCTCTAATGTATATATAGTCACTGTGGTCTGATTGGTGGGGAACTTCATTTGAGTTCACCTAGATTTATAAACTACTACATGCGGTATATAAATGCAAGCTGTACTACAAAACTGCAACCTCTGGTGGAGTAGTGTCCAAGTCAGGATGATAAAAGTAGTCCACATTGACCTTCCCATGTAGCACATTATATACCTCCCTATCTGCATAATGGTTAAGATAGAAGCAAGAATAGGACTCTTGGGATGTATATAATGAAATTGCATGATTCGCTTTCTCTCCGTATACTGGGACCAACTCAGTCACATGTGAAATGCACATCAAAGGAACAACCTCCCCGAGATGTATGGCTTCTCATTCAGTCTCCATAAGACACCTCTCAACCATCCACATTTGAGTGGAAGGTGTTACGCTTGATCCCGAAGGGTCTAGTGCGAACTTGGTGAAGGTCCTAAGGGACAGAGACAAGGGGGTATCTTGCAAGTGGCAAGACCAAGGGTTTGTCCTGGGAATTCCAGACGAGGGACTTCCCAAAGGGATGGGTAGACTGGGGGCAATCCCTTGTGATCGGGATGGGACACGGGGAGAGCTAAAGTGCTCACTCAAGTGTAGAGCAGAGACACACAAAGAGGGGAATTTAGGATAGTGTATACCAAGTAGGTCTAAACTGGAGTACAGGAAAGCTACTTGGGGTTTATATACGAGGACAAAGGGAAGCTGAGTAATCATATGGAAAGGAAAAGAACATGAGAGAATAATTGCTTACTGATCGTTGAGTCAGCGAGCCAATGGCAAAAGAAGCTTACTTAGTAAGTAAGGAATGTTCTAGAAAATAGAAGAAAAGCCTGTCATGTGATGGAAAGGAACTACAAGCTTAGTGTAAAGAGGACTAAGCGAGGAGGGATGAGTCCAACGAAAGGAAAAAGAGTATAGTGACAAATCGTAACAGAAGGGTCCTCATCAGGAGGCTGGCAAACCTTGAAGTATTGAACATAGAGCAAAGGTGTTAGGAGGAAGCTGAAGCGAAGGTCTTGCACCATGGATGGCATTAGGTGTGGTTTGAAGACTATCTGTACTTGAGCGATGGTATAAGCTACTGAATTCAGTTCAACAAATAGAGAGGATGCTAGAGTACTTATGATATTGAGATTGACGTGACGAATCAAGCAATACAACATCACAGTTTCCATAGGGAAATAGATCACTGGGAGAGTGTGCTTGAACCACTTGGCTAGGTATAATAACAGACAATCGAAAGTTAGAGTGCAACTGGACTCAGAACTTGTGCCAAATGTCGATGGATGTGAAGTAGGACATGCAAGCAGCAACCTCAGATGTCTGTGAAGCAACATAGTCAATAATACCATGCTCAATATCTGGAAGATGGGTTAGTCATGACAGGTTTCCCAATGATAGCTGCTTGCTGTCAGGAGCGACAGTGACATGGAGAGCAGCCATTTGATCATTAGATAATATACCACTTGTAAAGTGGTTCCGCACAGGGTGTGGAGCCTCAAACTGCATTTCTTCATCCAGAATAACTCATGAAATCCATGTAGCTGCAGGATCAGATGAAATGACTTCATCATACTCCTCAGTGACCACATTGTTGATTAGCAACTGACCATGTTCAGCAAGGAGGGTAGAGAGATCAAATTGTCGCATTTTGTGATCGCAATCCAAAATTCAGACAACCTGTTCAGAAAAATCCTTTGCTTGCTTGTTTGTTCGCAGAAATGGTTGCTTGCAATGTGTGATAAGAAGACGCTCACTAACATCTGCAGTATACTGGATGATCACCCCCAAGTTCCTGATTGAATCTGCAAATGATTGGAGGAGCTCAAGTTTGGGAATGTAAAAATCTGACTTAATCCCTGATTTTCCCTTCTGAGTACCAGTGTCAACAATAGCATTTTTGCAAGTGTGAAATTCATCGAGAGCAGCTTGCATAGAAGCAATGGTAGTGTCCATGTGCACTGGACTCTGGGTTTCATAGATGAAATCTACAAGGCAACATATGGCAGTGACAAACTCCAGTGGGGTGGCACCTGCCAAAATAGGCACAATTTTGTGCTGGATGTCATGATGTTTACACCCTGTCATTTGCTGGATGTGTGAGACTCCACTAGAAAACTGTCACATGCTGATATGCTTGTGAGCAGATTTGAAACGGAAGTCCAGTTCGTCTTTTCCTATTACCTCCTTGCACCACACAAGGACGTGATCAAAGAAAAGCTTGTGCAGCATGTGGAGGACTTCCAGGACAAGGAATACAGCAGGGTTGGAAAGCCAGTAGTCGCGCCAGAAGGGGAGGTGAACTCCTAGTAGCAGTAGGGCCTTGGCATGCTTTTGGAAACAATCAAGATTCCATGGGTCTATATCCTGAGCAGTGTCAAAAATGTGTTCCAAAGTCTTCTCACTGGCACACAATGGATAGTGCCTCACATCACTGAATTGCTTTACAGAGGCTTCAGTGACAGGGGATGTGTTCTTGGAGATGCAAGTGATCATTAATTGTTCGGGTAGGTCCACAGTCCAGGCAACTAGTGGCGTGAAGCAGTGTTGAATGTCACCAAAAGGGTCCACCATAAAATTGCCATGGAGAGCGGTGCCCTTTAGATTTGCAAATACGAGATCAACACATTTGTGCCAGAGTCAGGCTTGGAGGATGGTTTGATAGTCAGGGTGAGTTTCAAACTTAGGCATGGGTATGAACGCAATGCATTTCCATGCATGGGAGGTAGCCTTCATATGAATATTGGAGTCAATGTTACCTATTGTAATGAAAAGGGGGTACATCTCTAGCCCTCTAGTGTGTCGAGTCACAGGTGTCTTGTTGGATGCGGCAATAATCGGGACAATGCTTGCACCAACCGGGAGCTGATCCTGAGGACCAAAATCAGTATCTGGTGTGCCAATGGTATTTGCAAGACATACCTGTATTCTGAATGCTTCCTGGGACGTAAACCATTCGCTGTATTCACATACATTGTTCTGCTGAATTTTGATGGGGTCGAAAGCAATGTGATTTGCAAAAACTGGATTAGAGATGATGCTCCTAACTGTCTCGAGCCCATCATGCCAGATCAGCTGAATAGGTGACATAGTAGGATAGCCTTGGATCTCGAGTTGGACTGTCTGCCAAGTTGATGCAGCTGGGAGGGTGTCGATCCAACCAAGCAACTGTTCGGCTGATGAGAAAGATGGCTTTGCGTTTTCACAAAACTACATCAACCAACCATGATGAGTAACATGGTCATGAAGGCAGCTAAAGAAAGTACCCAGCATAATTTCAGAAACTGGTTGATTTGAGTTTGTGTTAAGTTTTTGGCAAGAAATTTGGTAAGGGTCCACTCGGCCGCTCCAACAAAAGGGTAATAAGGGTTGTGCATGCAATACTTGTGATTTGGATCATCCTCCATCTGCTGAAGAAGGTTTTTTGATTTTCCATATGTTCCACCAGATAGAGCATGGTACTGGGCAGTTCGTGTGTCTGCTATAGTATCGACCCAAAATTGCCACAGAGAAGGAGGTAGCCATAGGTGAGACTGGCCTTGGGGCTGGTCTTCAGACCAGAGAAACTCCTTCAGGCTGTTCAGATGCTGGGTGATCGCACAAATGAATTGGAACTCCTGATTGCACCAAGTATTAGGACATTTGATATGTTGTAAGTTTTCCAGGAAAAAGGTAAGTCATATATATGACAATATTCTCAGTAACTCACCTTTCTGTGCAATTCACCTCTGATACTTTGAAATCTGCAGAGAGATGCTCCATTCAGCTGAGTTGGCAGGTCCAAAACACAGTATTCAGGAAGGTGTTCCATCCAGCTGAGTTGACAGGTGATAGCGATGTATCCACAATAACTGAAATGAAGTAAATGTTTCTAAGTGCTTCAGACTCCGACTACTCCTCCTTACTCTACTATGATCATCCCAAACAGGGTTTATCATTTATTATTCATAAGCATGAATGCATTATCACGTATGACCCCACCACCAAGCTCTCCTGTTCACCACTATACAGAGGACATTGGGTCTCCTAGAACCCCCAGTACAAAACCCACTGGCTGATACACCATAGAGTCAGCTGTGATCCAATGTTAAGGAGTGAAGGGCCCACTCCAAGTCATCTTGTCAAGTTTTTTCCCTACCCAAAGCCCCCTGAGCCCACATCACTGGAGCTTTGCTGGACATGCAAGTCTGTGAGCAGAGCCCCTCATAATGATATTAAATTGAAAGACGCCAAGAAGGTAAGTATCTATTCTTGGGGTTTAGTCTAATATACGTCTTATTACTTTGACATAGGGCAAGGAAATCCTCATCCAAGGTCTGACAAGATTATCAGACAATATCGTTCAGAAAGTTATTCAAGCTAAGCAGGCTGCAAGAGAAACACACTGTCATCACATCCTTACATTGGTCTAGGAGCTTGAGAAAGTGGAGAGACATGTGGAACTCATTAAAGTGGTGGAAAAAGATTATCAAATGGAATATGTGGAGGCTTCAGATGAAGTGAAATTCTTTGAAAGGTTGCTGTCGTCGAGGAATAGTTCCAATCTGGGCAATAACATTAAGTTTCTCCACCAAGCCTATGAGGAAGACATGTCAGCATTCTCAATATGCGAAGAGCAACTGGATCAATTGGAAGGCTATGCTCTGAATACCAGGCTGGCTCAGTTGGACCCTGGGTGTGGTGAACGCCCAAGCAGCATGGTAGATGGTGTCACCACATAGCCGAACTCAGGCTTCAGATACGCATTTTCAGTGAGTTGTAGAGTAAATTATCCAATTCATAAGCTGATCAGATGATCTTGATTCCTCAAACCAGTTTGTTCATTGGATCATGTAGTTATTTTCTGCTGTAGGAGCCTGCAGCCTCCTACGGTTGTAGATCCTATTTTTCAGCTCATCCATACGTCCATCAAGTGTCCTATTCATGTCCCGAGTTCTTTTGTACCATCTCGAGGTCAGTCCATTCTGTCTTTCGTTCATCCGTTCACCTGACTCGTGTATCTGGTCCCAGGTTCTTGTGCATCCGTTTCATCCGGTCTGGTTCCATCTACTGGATTGCGTAGTTATATCTATCGCTCATTGGTTTTATCACTTATTTGCATCTTATTTAAATTTCCACTATGACTCTTTGCTTTTCTTGCCGTCTTGCTACTTAGAATCGAGTGTCCCTTCATAGGGCCTTGGGCATTGTCATAGCTACAAAGTCCAGGGAAATGCCCAGACTATAAATGTGTTGTATGGAGATCTTGAATATCATCAGTTTTGCACCCACTGGTCATCTCTCTATCATCAGAAGTCCCTCTCCTCGTCGTCGAGATCATCCTTGACACCATTTGTCTTCATTATCATCAGTATCTGGGTCCTTGTCCTTGACCCCTCGTTCGTATCTGACCCTTGTCCTTGGTTGGGTTTTTCTCACATCATCGTCAATCTCCCCTATCATCGTCCATTTCATTTCCGTCATCGTCATTTTCCATCATCTTCATCATTTCTCTTTGTCTTCGTTATTTCCCTTTGTCTTCGTCAGGTTCTCACGTCTTCAACTCCTATCGCACTTGATCTGGTCCCATCCGTGACCACATCTGTGCGCACCTGGTCCTCACTATCGACTGGATTACTATTTTCCTGTTCGGAATGTCATCCAGAACCATCTCGTCTCACTCTTGTGCACTGAGATTGGTCATAGTTGTCTGTCCTCGGTACTAACCCTCCACAGGACCCCTTGGGACGAGGAAACTCAACCCCCACACACATCATCCCACACCACCTAACTATCTTTCACCACATTCTTGTGATGTGACTATATTCGAAGCTAAATAAATTCTTATTCTTGACTACCACTCATATGTTAGCCTACTGTCTGATCTCGGTATCCTAATGCTGCTTTGATGTCGATGAATACAAGGGGTGCAAAGAAAGGTAAAGTATGTGTCATGCCACTACTTAGTTGTCCAAGTCAACCTTGGCAACACACGATCTGACTACACATGCAGCCAGGCTGCTCGAAAATATCCCAAAAGCTCTGGCCTGAATGCTGAAGGTTTCCTGGTTGAAGATCAACTTAACAATGTCGAAGAACAGCCAGTTATTCCACCATCCAGAATGATGGCGCCACAAGTGATTGGAGATCCTGCAATTCCTGGTGAATACATGTCTCATCAGGCTGGTCCTGCCAATTTCATGTACACAAGCTACCCTAGTAAGAGTTTCTCCACTCCAATATTCCGGGACCTAATACTGACCTAGTTATTCCTTTCAACTCTAGGCAATCAGCAATCAGCTCCACAGATAATGCCCACCGACTATGATGCCCATTATATCAACTAGTCATTATGGCCTGGGTTGGATTTTGTTGTGAATGGCTCATTGCATTCACTGAGAAACCGAACTTAACCATCCGCTGGACCAAACCATAACCTTAGAGAGAGAAAGCTGATGATGGAGCTACCCAGCAGAAAGAAGGAATGCCCATATCGTGGGCTAGCCAGAGCAGGAACCATCGTAGAGCCTTCATGAGGGACGAGGGATGAGGCCCAAAGGCCAAGCCCTTAGCAGACAGAGGAGGAGCCAATCGACCAAGGGTGGCTAAAGCTGGGGTTCCTGGCTTTAGGCCACTGGCCTTATATATTGCCTGGGTCCGTGCACGGACCAAGCTGTACACTACTATACATGGTAACAAACGTACTATGGTAAGCGTAATGAAGGAATGGAAGGATGGAGATTAAAGAGGTCAGGCTGCAAGGAGGTGAGCCCTGAGATCTAGATCGTAGTCCTAGGAGATAGGATCAGAGATCCGAGGATCAGGATCGAGATCCAATATATACTAATGGATACATGGGGGAGATTAGATTGGATCAGGAGATCTAGGAGGTGGCAGAATTGCCATGGAGATCTGATGGAGATTGAGGGTTTAGGATAGTCTAGGGTTTGCCAGGCCTCGTGGAGGTCACGTGACGTAACGAACATGAGGATGAAGGAAAGTGCAGTGAAAGGAGTGTGGGAATAAAGTTAGGTGCAAGGGGATTTATAACAGATTTCCCCCCCTTGATCAGCATCTATCACTGTCCAACAGAAGATGGACAACTAGCATCTGGCATCTATGAATATACTACTGGTAGCAGCTCAAGTGTAGAGCAGAGACACACAAAGAGGGAAGTTAGGATGTTATATGCCAAGTAGGTCTAAGCTGAAGTACAAGAGAGCTACTTGAAGGTTTATATACGAGAACGAGGGAATGCTGAGTAATTGTATAGAAGGGAAAAGAACATCAGGGAGCAATGGCTGACTGATCATTGAGTTAGTGGGCCAATGGCAAAAGGAGCTTACTTAGTAAGCAGAGAACGTTTTGGAAAACGGAGGAAGGATCAAGTATATGGTGGGAGGAACTATGAGCTTAGCATAAGGAGAACTAAGCAAGGAGAGACATCAGGAAAAAAAACAAATACTAAACAGCACTATATAGCATCTATAGTTCTTGTAGTCCCTGTCAGCTTCTCCCCTCAACATAGTTGACAAAAATTTATGAAATACTACTGTAGCACCCAGTAGCACATAGTAGCACACAGTAGTAGCCTTTACATGATGCAACAGAATACAATGTAGACACTGTAGCATGGCATAGTAATTTTTAAATTTAGCTATAAAATGCAACAGGACACAATGGAGCAAAAACCGAAAAGCAATATTATTACTAAACAACACAGTAAACAATACAGGCAAAAACTAACACTACTACTATCAATAGCCTAGAAACCTCCACTTTACCTATACATAGCTAGACCTTCTTACCCTCCTCATCTATATCTAGATCTTCTTCCTGAAGTGTATGTTAGTATCCTTTAGAACAAGGGAGCAAGTGAGTCACTCACAGTAAGTTTGAAAGGCTAAAAGGAGGACAAGAGACAGTATAAAGTGAATTTATCAGGAAGAGTGAGAGTGTCATATCTGTCGAATCCGGGACTCCGGACTTAACTCCGGACAACTCCGGACACCTTTCCTGTGACCTCCGGTGTGTTCCTGATGAGTCTGCATCCCTGACACCCCAGACCCTCTGTATTTAGCATTCCTTGTTCTTAGTGTTATGCTCCATTCTTCGCTTACAGTACATAGCCACTAGCTTCGTTCCAGTTCACCCTCCATCCCTGTGCCCGCTTAGGAGCACAGCTCCGGTACACCTAGCATCCACACTCCAGACTATTAGTAAGACCTATGTTCTACTCCCGTATATAAAGTCCCCACACTTGTAGTAGATACTCCAGTTTGAATATCGACTTGGACAGTCTCCCAAGCTCACTCTGACCCCCTTGAGTCTCTAAGACTCTCTTCTGAATCATCCTCGGCCTTCGTTGCTTGCAACAAGGTCAATCCGACTTCTCCCACCCATTCCGAAATTACAGGACATCCCCAGAGTTGTGACAAGGGCACATCACATACAGTGAAGCCAAGTCCTGCTTGAACTCCAGAGTTCCAGAGTTACCTCCCAGAGACCTTGGTTCTAACAGAGAGAAGAGAGAGAAGGTCACTCACATTGAAGGGCCATCCCAAGATGAGGCGAGGTGAGAAGGTGTCAGAGTATCCAGAGAGACAAGGAGCACAAAGCATGTATGAGTGAAGTGACTTGGGGTGACTCAGAGCATAATGGGGTAGGAGAGATGAGTGGGAGTATGCAGGTGCAAGGTATGAAAGGTGCAGCGGTGGTGGAAGTGGAAGAACATTGAAGTTGGACAGAGCAGATATAAGCGAAAATTTATGTTGAAATGTCATGTGACTGTCACATGACTTGGGTACTCAACTCCATCAATGCTAAGTCTCATGCTTATGCATCTCTGCTATGTTATGCTCTCTCCTCATCCCTTGTGCCCACCCTCTTTCTCATTTCCCCCCACCCCCACTGGTACTCTTAGCACCACCAAGAGATCATCGACAATGGCAATTAGTACCACCATGCCCA
>JBBPMX010000664.1:0-10606 GCA_038090515.1 Pulveroboletus cf. viridisquamosus
GTCTACTGAGGTGAGCCACCCCTTTTACATAGTCTTGTCCTTCTACTCACATACCTTAGACCTACTGCGTACTATAGGTATTGTGGAATGTAGTAACTGTCTATCACAGTCTACTGAGACCTACTGCATACTATATACAACGGACGGATTGTGGTGATGGAATTTCTCAACGAGTTTGGGGGCATTAGTGACGTGTGCCGTGGGTTCCCAAGTTCTGTCTTCCTTTGGGTAACCTTTCCATTGTACAAGATATTCCATCCTTCCGCATTTCTTTCGAGAGTCGACTATTTCTTCCATCTCATATTCCGGTTTTTGTTGGACAATAACTGGTTCAGGAGGAGGTGGTTTCTTTTGCGAGGGGAAGGTGCCGGTTTTGTAGGGCCAGAGGTGAGATTCGTGAAAGACCAGGTGGATTGTTCACCAGGTTTTGGGTAGGGCGAGTTCATAAGCAGCAGGTCTGACTTTCTTTAGAACCTTGAACAGTCCGTGTTTTTTGTCGTCAAGTTTTTTGGTTGGGCAATCCATTCGGATATGCGCTACATCTATGAGTACATATGAGGTCTCCGGGTTTATATTCGCAGATTTCTCGGGTCTTCCGATCATAGTACTTTTTCATCTCAGCTGAAGCCTTTTCCAATGCCGTCTTTGCTTGCTCTTGTGATTCTTTCATTTTCATCATGAACTGCATAGCATCTTCATTTTGGACCTGTGTTCGGGTGTCTTCAGATATAGTGGGTTGGTGTCTGAAGTTTAATAAAAATGGTGAGGTGCCAGTCGCACTGGTGGTTTTCTGGTTGTGAGTGAACTTGGCGAGAGCTAACCATTCTACCCAATTGTTCTGCTTATGGTTGATGTACAACTGAAGGTATAACTCCACTTTGGAATTCTTTTTTTCCGTTTGGCCGTCAGTTTGGGGATGATAGGCCGTGGAGGGGTTTCCCTCGATCCTAAGCAGTGTGTATAGGTCTTTCATGAAGTTGGATACAAATTGCGGTCTGCGATCGGATACAGTGACCTCCAAAACTATTGCAATATTTAGTGAATTTTCATTGTCTAAGACATAGAGCATGACAGTGTGGGAATCATGCTTAGTCATAGTGGAACCAAATATAGTGCATGCTCTTGGCTACATGATTGCTCCCTAGGTCATGTGATTTGGCTCAGTGGCTGTGAAGATATGCCAATTTCAAAACAGCAATACCATTGTAATAGTTTTGCACCTTTTGCTATTTTGAATGTATTAGTACTTGGTATAGCCTCCTTTTGCCTTGAGTACTGCCTCAACCCTCCTAGGCATACTCTCAATCAACTTCTGACACTCCTCAGGTGGTATTTCCTCCCAATCCTCCTAAACTCTTTCCTACAATGCATGAATCCCAGTAAGAGGGTTTTCATGATCTGCTAGCCTTCTTTTCAGATAACTCCATAGATGTTTAATGGGGTTTAGGTCAGGAGACTGTGCAGGCCATATCATAGTCCTGAAATCCTGCTCTTCCAGCCACTCCTTGACCTTTCTGCAGGTATGCTTAGGATCATTGTCTTGCTGAAAGATAATGTCAGAAGAATTAAAACCATAATACTCAAAGGTATTCAGGAGTTCATTCTTCAAAATTTGAAGGTAAAGGCCTCCATCCATCCTACCATCAATCTTGGCAGCATAGCCAACTCCCTGCCAAGTCATACAGCCCCACATCATTAAGGAACCACCTCCAAACTTGACCATTCCTTGCACCACCCTATCACTAAGCCCCTCACCTGCCTTTTTCCACATCTATTTGTGCCCATCTGACCCTAGGTGGTTAATTTTAGGTTCATCAGACCATATCACCTTCTTCCAATCCTCCACAGTCCAATCCTTATGAGCATAGGCAAAATTCAGATGAGCTTTGCAATGCTTTGCAGAAAAAAAAGGGTGTTTTGACTTGACCATAGCCTTCATACCAGCCTTCTTCAAGTGCCAGTGTACTGTGGTGGTGGAGAGAGGTGTATTGACAATATTGGTAAGAGCCTTGGTCACCTGAACAGCATTCTTTGCCTTTCCAGAAGAATTAAGACAAATGCCATAATGAATACTAGCAGAGAAAAGCTTGAATAGATGACCTCCAATAGATTTCTGAAGCTCAGAACACTTCTTGGAGCAAAGTCTGGAGATGGTAGAAGCATAGAGATGAGTTGCAGATGCAATGGCTGAAAGAGAGTGACCAGCATCAAGCATAGAGAGAATGGTATTCTGTTGAGTAAGAAAAATGGATCTCATGATAATGTGATTGGAAATAAAGATGTGTGAGAGCTATTTCAAACTCAGATATAATATTTATATGTTTATCTTTATTTGTATAACCAAAAATTACCAAATTACCATGTGATGTGAATGAGATTTCATATTTTTTTATAAAAGATGCAAAACTATTGCAATGGTATTGCTGTTTTGAAATTGGCATATCTTCACAGCCACTGAGCCAAATCACATGACCTAGGGAGCAATCATGTAGCCAAGAGCATGCACTATATTTGGTTCCACTATGACTAAGCATGATTCCCACACTGTCATGCTCTATGTCTTAGACAATAAAAATTCACCAAATATTGCAATAGTTTTGGAGGTCACTGTATCACCTTTTGGGGGGTGCCATGCAGTTTAAATACGTGGTCTCTAAATATGGTGGTTACTCCCTTGGCAGTAATGGAAGAGGAAATCGGAAATAGTCTTATCATTTTCGAGAACCTATCTACAATGACGAGGATTGCATCATGTCCTTGTGATTCTGGTAGTGAACCGATGATATCAAATGAGATGATTTCCCATGGGTAGTCAGGTATTTCGTGAGGGTTGAGTGGGGTTTTCCCAGCTTGATGAGTGGTTTTGGCCTTCTGGCATCAGTCACATCCTTTTACATATTGCTCTACGTCTTTTTTAAGCATCGGCCAATAGTATTTGGTCAGAATAAGGTTGCGTGTTCGTTTCGCACCTGGGTGTCCTGCCATTGGGTGATCATGGTTTTGGACGATGATTTCCTCCTGTAGTTTGGGTACTTGGGGGACATAGAGTAATTCCTTCCAGTATATGATCCCATTCTATTTTTTCCAGTGAGATTCCTTGTTTTGGATACCATCTTTGGCGAATTTTTCGGCCTTGTGTTGGTTCCTAGTGATTTTGAATGTTATGGTCTCGATCTGGATGGTTCGGATTTGTTCCTTGACTGGTGATGACTCACCCATGGTCTCGGATTTCGGGAAATACTTGGGAGGGAGTAGGATTTGTTGGGAGTTGTCAAGTTCCACCCCCTTTTCAAAGTCTGGCCTCCAGGACAGAGGGTCCACTGGGTTTGTTTTCCCAGGACGATGAATAAAGGTGAAATCATACTCCTGGATAATTTGTTGCCATCTGGCTTGACAGTGGGAGAGATTAACGGGTTTTTTGTAGAACTCAAGGTTTTTGTGATCGGTTAAGACCTCGAATGGGTGGAGAGCACTGAGTAGGTATTGTCACCATTCTTGGAGTGCGTAGATGACAGCGAGCATCTCTAGATCTGCGGTGTGGTAGTTCCTTTTGGCATCATTGAGGAATTTGGAGATGAAGGCAATGGGGTGCCATATCCTGTTTTGACATTGGGATAGCACAGTGCCTACTCCAATTCCTGACCTGTCGGTTTCTACTCGGAAGGGGTCTGTGTCTGTAGGCATAGTGAGTGCTGGAGTGGTGGAGATTGTTTCCTTTAGTTGGTCCATTGCTCATTAACATTTGTCTGTCCATTTGAACTCGTTCTTTTCCAAGGTGAGTGTGTTCAGGGGTCTCACTTTTTTGGTGAAATCCTTTACGAACCTCCGATAGAAATTGAGGAATCCCAAGAACCCCCATAGCTGTTTTCAGGTTATGGGCACGGGCCAATCAAGGATGGCTTGTACCTTTTTGGGTTCCATTTTGACCTTGTTTTGCAACACTATGATCTCAAGGAACTCAGTTTCTTGGACTTCAAAGTTGCATTTGTTGTGATGCAGGTATAAGTGTTCCCTTCAGAGTATCTTGAGGACTTCTCATACTACCTTTCTGTGTTCTTCGAGATCGCTGGTGAAAATCATGATGTCGTCTATATATATGACTACGACCCCTCTGTCTATGAGTTTCTTGAACAGGGAGTTCATCATGGTTTGGAATGTTGCCGGTGAGTTAGTAAGTCCGAAGAACATTACTAGGGGTTCGAATAGGCCTCAGTTGGTTCAGAATGTGGCCTTCCATTCATCTCCTTCCTTTATTCTTACATTGTTGTATCCCCATCACACGTCGAACTTGGTGTAGTATCTGGCAGATTTGAGTTTGTTGACCAGTTCATTGATTAACAGGAGGGGATATCGGTTTTGGATGGTGACTCCATTTAGTTTTCGGTAGTCTTGGACGGGACAAAGTCTTCCATCTTTCTTTTTAATGAAGAAGAAGGCAGATGCAAATGGGGATTTGGAGGGTCGAATGCATCTGGACTTGAGATTCTCCTCTAGGAATGCGTCTAGCTCAGTTTGTTCCCTGGGGCCGAGTAGATAGGTTTTGCAATTGATGGTATGATCTCCGGGTAGGAGTTCGATCGCATGATCCCAAGGTCTTTGGGGGGGTAGTTTGTCGAACGACTCTTTGGTGAAGACATTGGTGAAGTCGTGTATGTATTCAGGGGCTGCTTCTTTGAAGGTCTTTTTCTTTTTCTGAATGAATTTCTTGGCGGCTATCTCTGTGGACATATTTCGGTATGCCTCCATATCAATTTTGAAGAGTCGATCTCCTTGGGAGAATCAGAATTCTTCATCCTCGTCTTCCTCATTGATGAGTCTGGGAAGATGGTCGTTCTCACATCGGAACTCAATTCGACCAGTAGGCCAGTCAATCGAGGGATTGTGGGTCTTTAGCCAGTCGTGTTCCAGGAAGATGGAGTTAGGCCCTAAATTTGTGATGGCCAGTGCGATCTTTTTGGAGTGTTCAAGTATTTTCATCTCAACTATGACGAACTCCTTAATTTCGCCTCCTGTGTTATAGGATCCGTCGGCATTGTAAACCTTTATTGGCCTCAGGAGTGGGTGTGTATCGAGGGCATTGGCCTTGACGCATTCAGCATCTATGGATGAGCCAGTGCATCCAGAGTCGATAAGGGCTTTCACCTTGAACTTGTGACCACTGTCCATGGATATCTCTACAGGTACCTTGAGAGAGTTGCATTGTCTTCTCCGTTCAGAAGCCTTTTTGAACTTGGGCTTCTTTTGGAGGTCTCTTAGTACCCATGTAGCGTCCTCCATGGACATTTCCTGTAGGTCAGTGATGAGCTGGGTATCGACTTCCGCTTGTCGAGTTTTGTGAACGAATGACATCAGGTGTCTTTTTGCTACGTCCACATCCTTTTCCGCGTGTTGTTTTATCCAGCAAATCAACCACGGATCGACAGTGTTTTCCCATCAGGCTCTTCAGTGAGATCAGATCTTTTTTGGTTTGGTGTCCATACTACCAAATCCTTGAGAATCTCGTTTTATTTCATCGAGGGTTTCTACCTCTTTAACTGGAAGGTTTGAAATTTTCTCAAGTATTAATTGCACTATCTTATCAGCGACTTTCACCGAGAAGTCCTTATCGGAATTGTTAACAAGAAGGACTTTTACCTCCCCCCTGTAGTCAGAGTCTATTACCCCAGCTCCGGTGGTTATTGAAGCTTTCACAGCTAAACCAGATTGGGGTGCAATTCTGCCATAATGCCCTGCAGGAACGGCCATAGAAAGCTTGGTATTTATGAGAGCCTGTCCTCACTTTGGCATGATACATTCTTCCGCTGCGTACAGATCATACCCTGCCACACCAGGGGCTCCTTGCTCGGGAAGAGGGATCTTTTTGTCACCGCGTTTAATCCATAGTGGTGTCTCACATTTCAGAATGGTGTACTTTGGTTCAGGCTTGGTCTCATCACACATTTCAACAGATAAAACATCAAATTTATTGTCCGGAACAGTAACTACTTTAGATGAGGTAGAGCAACCTGTATCTACTCGTCTTTTCCAAAACCCTGCTCATTCTTTTCCACCATCTTCATACATTCTGCCAGTTCCTCTGCATTCTGGTAGAATATCTTAGCCCCTTTGAATTCGATGTACCTCATTCGGGGCAGATGAGGTTTGGGTTTGTGGTCGGTACATGGCCATGGTTTTCCACACTTGAAGCAGAGTTCTTCCGCTCTGGCTTTGTTGATGTCCATGGGTTTCCCCTGTCCACCAAACGTTCCAACCTCTTTCAATGGTGCTGGGTTGGCAGCGATGAAGCTAGAAGGTGTAAAAAATCTAAGTAAAAGGGCAGTGATTGCCCACTACACTAATTAGCAATAGTAATAAGGTAAAGCAAAGCTGGTGCTCACCTCAGCCACTGCCCAAGGAGTAGCAGGAATGACTGAGGAGAGCCCAGGAGTGAAATGGAATATATATATAAGGTAGGCAAAGATGCGAGCGCAAGGTCCGATCAACTCCAAAGTGAAACAAGCGATCTTCGTAAGGAAATGGTAAAGGCGAAGAGGAAATAGCATGAAGTTATGGAATGAGAACGAAGTGAAGATAGGGAAAAGAAATGACATAAGGAATGCGTACTGATATGCCATTGGACACAAGTCCAGCCTTCCTATCCATTTCTGACTGCTTCTATAGGACTTCGGTAACTCCTATGTAGAAGTTGTAGGAGTTCATCCGGAACTTTGTTAAGGAACCTCAGAGTTGGATAGGAGGGCCTGGAGGAGATCAGATTTGTCATCTCTAACAGAAGGCTTGGAAGCCTCGGCAGGTGTTTCCTTGTTTGCTGACCTAGACCAGTGTGGCATGAATTAAGGTTTTTGTGTCCCTCCAGACCTTCTAAGTTTTCAGGAGGCAAGGGCAGCCTCGGCGCGGCGGAGGTGCCTCTCCCATTCTTGATATCCTTGCTGAGGCAAAGAGCGGATGACTTCTGCTCAGTGAAGGTTACGATTTCGTCCTTTACTCCTTGCTGGCAGACGCGGACCAGCTGTTCATCAAATTCGTTGTTATGGTGGCATCCTGCTTCCGCCATGAGTTGGGACATTCTGACGAAGAAGTCCTCAATTGAGTCTCCTCCCTGCTTGAGAGTCATCAACTTCTCATAGGCCTCCCTCCAGGCTGTTGCAGGTCGGAAATGCTTATCTAGGTTGAGTGTGAACTCTTCCCAGTCTTGTGTGCTGATTTTTTCTTCGAAATAGAGGTCGGCAAACCTACTTGCGGGATTGGCATCTTTGCCTCCCATGAAGCCCAAGGTGATGATGATTTTCTGGTGGTCAGTGGGCTCCGTGTCGAATCCCAGAAGGTAGTTTTGCACAGTTGTTTGCCATGCACGGTATTTCGATTTGTCGCCCTTGTATACGAAGGGCTTCAGGGTGATGGATTTGCCCAGTGGGTTGCCTTGAGTCTTGGGCAGGTTTACCCAAGGTGCACGAATTGGGGAGTGAGTGGGGCGCTTCGGGGCCAGGTCGGAATCAGAGCTCTCGTCAGCCGAAGATTCGGACAATAGTGGCGCTGGAGCCTTTTTCTTCCCCTTGCTCCGGGAGGGCTGTGCGAGTAACCACTTGCTACAGAACATTTGCGAGGTAGGAGGAGACGGTGCCTTCAACACTAGGTGGAGGAGCGGGTCCTGTTTGTAGAGGCGGGCCCAGCTTTCATATCGTTCGGTAAACGAGAGACTTTCATCCTCATAGGTGTATGTAACTTTTGGGTATTCAGCACCCGACATTGGTTTGGATGAGGGAGTGACGACAGATATACACTTTGTCTGCTTGCTGCTAGGTTCTTCCGAAGAACTTCCTAGTGGGCACAACTGAATGCGGGAAAATGATGGTCCTTCAAACTCCAGGGCTTCTTTGGCTTCGGAGCTTCTTCAAACAACTTGATTTGGCCAGTGTGGGTTCCAGCAAGAGGGTAGACATTCAATGACGAACAGTGTCGGCACATTTCATGCGTGAACGGTGGATGTCACAGGTATTCCGCGAACCTGGCTATCTCAAATCACAAAGACAGTGCCCTAGTGCACTATAGGCTAATAGCAACGTTATTCTTATTTATAATGGCAGACGACCGTATGACTACTGGTAACCGTGTATGTGGGAGTCCATCAAGTAGAGCTCATACTTGATGTTCCTTAACCCTGGACCCAGGTGGCTTTAACGCAGCTACGCGTGGATAAATCCAGTAAACACTCTTTTAAAGTTGGTGAAGACTCCTGTAATAAATCTTCTGTGGCGAATAAAAGCTCACATGTGCTCATTTTGTGGGGGTACAAATGAACTCAACGTCTAAAGGCAGAGACAGGCGGTATGGGGTAAGGAAGCAAGATAGGGTGTGATAATGTGAAATGTAGGAGTGAAACAGTGTGGAGCAAAGGGCTCAATGCAAAAGCAAGTGGTAACGTGAAAGGATGAAGTGGTATGACTAGGCGAGGCAGGACCATGCTTGCTGTCATCGATGATGAGGAATTACGCTTGGAATTATATCAGGTCACACTCTAAGAGAGAATGCGACTCAAGGAATGAGAATTCCAAGCGTAAGGATACTGTATAGGTGACTACCTACTTATATACTGAACTACTGTTTATACATGTTGTGGTAATGGAACTTCATAGAATGCGATGGAATGATTATATAAGCAATGACATCATAGATGGAATGTTCTGGAAGGTTCGAGATAAGATGAGATAAGGGGAGATCATGTAATGTGATAAGATAAGATAAGAGTAAGAAAAGGGAAGGGAACGTGACGGTTCTGACACAAACAAGCTAAATGTATTACTTGTAAGGAGATTGCTAGGTAGATCATAAGTACACATGGTGCAGACTATATAATGTATGATACTCACCTCAGTCGTTATGCGGGACAAATGAGCTGAGGTGATCTGTTCTGAGATGAAGCAAATATACTATCTGTGCCACTAATTGTATGAAAGGGAAGGACATATGGGATTAAAGGGAAACAAAGGTGGATAAAGATGTGAAAGGGGAATAAGATCCATACATGTTACAAAGGTGTCAGCAGTTCTAAGGTATCATGTCCAAAAAGGAGGTCTGGGTCCATTGGGCGGCTGTGCACACACTTGCATAATACAACACACTGTGGCAAAGTAGGCAAAGTACCTGGTGGTGAGGTTGGTGTGGAGAGGCTTGAGACATGTTGCAGGTCCACTGAGATTCATTGATGTGGTACATGCAGAGCTGGCAAAGCTGTGTCAGGCTCCTCTGATGTGGTATCTTGCAATGCTATTGACTACATGAGAATAGACCAGTGGGAGTGAGGAGAAACATGCACAGATGAGCACCTCATGAATAGCCAACACATGCATGTCATATGTAACATATGCTAGAACCATGAAGATTAGCAGGTAATGATGGCCTTGGTGGCAGTGTGGCAAAGGCATGCTTGCAAATGATGATAGAGGAGAATAGCTCTGGGTCAGGACACTGTAAGGGGTAAAATTGACAGTCAGTACTGTCTATTACATGTCAGACCATTGTTATGGTCAGTATAGCCTAGTGTCTTCCCATGATGTGGATGTGATCATTTTTTTGGTAGTGTTCTCTTAACTGTTGGATAGCATTTTAGACACTCTGAGAATCTTGTTATTGATATTTCTGATCCCTTGGCTCTCAGTTTACATCAATGGCATATTTGCAGCACAATATGATTACATGACTTGCACTAGGAAAAAGCTTACATAATTGTAATTCTGATCAAGTAGCCTGCACATATATTCTGGCTTTGATTGACTAATTCTTCTTGGAATGACCAGCTGACTTTTTTATTAGTATTTTTCATATAACAGGACCTATATTACCCAGACTTGTCTTGTTTAGGATACTAGTCAAGCTCTAATCTGTGGACCCTCAAGAACAAGTTGAGACCTACATAGAATACAGCCTCTGTGAAATTACATATGAACTCTTAGACACCATAAAATACTAGTACAATGTGTTTCACTTCCAGGTTCATGCTATTCATTTTAGAGACTCACAAGCACTTCTATATATGTATTTACACTCTTTCATAAGCTTTTCTATTGAAATAGTGTTGCCAAAGTTCAGTTCAATTCAGATTCAGGTTCAGAAGCTGATAATTTTTAAAGAACCAGTTCTGAACTGGTTTGAACCTGTGAACCTGGGAAGATTGTTGATCACTGTCATATGCAACCAATGGTGTATGTTGTATATAGTTGATCTGGTAAGTCTGGGTCCTCCAGACTCAAGTCTGGTTGGAGATCTGAAGGTGAGTACACAAAATTCATTGGCAGATGAATGGAGATCAGAGTGACAGGAAAGTACATAGGAGGACTATGGTGCAGGATGTACAGTGACTCACAAAATTGTCCCAATGTTTCGCATATTTTGATTGTTTATTAAATAACTTCTGAACACAAACTAATATCAACAAAGTGTCAGTGTATGAGTGAATATACTTACTCAGGGCTAACTACCAGTAAAAGAATTATGTAATTCAGATCAGAAACCATGGAGATATATACAATTCAAAACTGACACTCATTAGAACAATTATGTGAGTGTGTCTCAGATATATCAGAATCTGATGCTCGGAGCATCAGATTCT
>JBBPMX010000665.1:0-10597 GCA_038090515.1 Pulveroboletus cf. viridisquamosus
CGAAGCTTGGCGCCTCTCCACATCGACCCGCTGAGTACGTTCAAACCTGATGATTTCAGACGTCTCAGACCCACCTTTGCAAATATGGTGATGTGAATAAATTCCACGTCCAGGAAAACTCGGACGTGGAACAGAACGATGGGACTCACACTTTGCCAGCTCCTTTGCGCTGATCTCCATCGTCACAAAGCCAAATTTTCTGGGGTCTCCGAGAGCATCGCACGCACCAAAGCCATCCATCGCTGTAATCTTGCCGAACGAGGACAACCGACGTTCAAGGTCTTCTTGAGATATCGAGGGTGTTAACCCAGAAATATGAAGTCGTTTCTTGAGCAATGGTTCAGGCATCTTGGATGGCTCGAGTAATTTGGACAGGTTTTTGGCAACTGAGAGGACTTAGCTAAGTACGTGGGAAAGAGAAATATATCTGAGTTATTTCCCTCGATGCAGCTTGGCCGTATGCAACGAACGCAGAGGGAAGTCTCTCTAATGTTACACTATCCGTAATATCGCACTAGACTAACTTGAACCAGCGTACGTCCCACGGCCACCAAGTGAGTTCCCCTCTCTGACCATCTCCGGAGCTGCAGATCTCGCATACCAAGGCCGTTCGCCTTGTACAAGACTCCTATCTCAACGTGACGGCCCCCAGATCCCGTCCTCTTTATCGAACAATTCATATGACTCTGCTACTCATCCTACCGAATTTGGATAAATACACCTGCGGCACTACACCCCATTCAAGTCGACGTGCCGGCGACGGCAAAGCACTCGAACGAAGCTGGTCTGGAGGCCGGGAAGTGGATCGTCAAGACAACTCAAACGTGTATCCTTTTAGCGTATCTAACATGGATCAATCCTGTAGAACTTCATCACTTTCATGGATGCCTTGAAGCTGCGTCTTCGTGCCCAACGTTCGAGACAACCTTGTCCTCGCTTTTCTTCGGACGGCTAGACCACACAAGTCATAACGGCGTCTCGAACCGATCCCTCTTCCGACCATCTATCGTCTCCTTCAGCTCAGTGGGACTTGCCAACCAAGGTAAGGCTCGCTTGCTTAGGGGACAGTTACGCTCTGATTGGATGGTCAGCCAACAGTCAGTGAGGTCAGTTATTCGACATCTCTGCTGGACCCCAATTAGCCGGCGCCAGTCCTACCTCGAGGCGTCAACAACGGGCGACAGGGCGGGGAAGCGACTGATACCATGCCGAGCGTCACCGAGGCCCCGAGTGAGTGAGGTCATAGAATGAACGACCACATGGATGCGTAGATGTTGTCTTGCAAAAGAACATTGCGTAGTTTGAGCGGGCCCCATGGCAATGTAGTCAAATATAGGTCGTACACTGGGACACTTGGTGGAGAACGACTAATGCGAGCATCCTTGAGAGCGACGGGGGCTTCATCAAGGCTGACCGGTGACTGCTTGTTGGGTTATCCCACTGAGGTCACCGGAATGATGAGCATCAAGAACACGAGGGACTTGTGTGAACAAACCATATACAGGATGACGAAACGTGCCCTTTATAGCGGCCTTGTGCGTAACACAAGTGGTCCAACCCCTTCGTTGACATTTCGACACCAGTGACCGTGTACCATCAACCTTGAAGATGTCGTTGACAGACACTGGTGCGGCACCCCCGAGGAGTAGCTGAGCAATGCTGACAATTCAGTCAGCCCGAGTGATGGTGCTTAGTGGTGCCGGTGGTGAGTCTGGTTTTGTGAATGCAGTTGCTTTCCACCCAGATGGAAAGCTTTGGGACGGGAACTCGAGCGGGATCCAGCAATGGCAACTCGAAGATGGTCAACAGATCAAAAGGCAAACAGAAGTCGAGAGTGTATGGGCCATTTGCGTATCGAGGGATCTAAAGTGGATCGTGGTCGGGACTCAACAGGGAGCAAGTGTGTGGACTGGGGAGCTGGATGAAAAGGTCCTCGATGTAGAGGGCATGAATAAGGTGTTTGCTGTCGACATCTCACCAGACTCGACCCAGTTTGCTACGGGGACTCGAACGGCAAGTATTTGGAGTGTCGCAACTGGGGAGAGACTCGTTGGCCCTCTGGAGCACAACAGCAGTGTTACTGGAGTAAAATTTTCGCCAAATGGAGTCCACATCGCAACTGCAGCCAAGGAAGGTTCAATCAGAATCTTTGACAGCCGCACTGGAGACAAGCTCATCAACATCGACACTACCATAACTGACTGGGATACAGGTGCTCCGATTGCATGGTCAACCAACAGCCAGCAAATTTATGCTGCATGCGGAGACAAGAAGGTTCGGTTATTCGACATCTCTGGATCCCAACTCGCCGACTCCCCAGTCCTCGATGGCAGCAGGACTGGCGCTCTCACTCTGGCTCCAAATGGCGAGTTCATCGCCACTTTCATGCGGTCACGTTCGATCCACATCCTGGATGCATCAACACTCGCTCAACTTGCGCATATCGTCGAGGACCGTGACTTCTTATGGTCGATTGCTGTCTCGCCTGACAGTAGCTTGCTTGCAACTGGACGGAGTGATGGGAAGATCATCATCCGCGACCTCGCCAAGATTCTCCCAGAGTCTTATGGTCCATTCCATGTGAGTATTTGCGCCTTCAGACATGTTAGACACATTCCATCTTGTCTCCCATGCTAATAAATTATGTAGGTCTCTGCAAGTGAGGGAAAAGAACAAGCTTTAACCTTCAGTGGCCACAACAATGAAAAATCTGATGCTAATCCAGTAGGAATTTACTATCTCATCATCAAAACATCTCTGCTGATTCTATGCTGCTTGTACAGCAACCAGAGCATGATAGACGCAGCGGAGATAGTGTTGGTGACCCTCTCGAGGTATTTGTGTGTTCCGATTCAGCCTCATATCAATCTCTCATGATGGCATAGGTTGAGGTGGGGCTACTGAACACACCAGGCCTCGAATTTGACTTTGAGACAGTTGGTCATCACTCGCTTTTTTTCTTCCATGTTGATGTTATTCCAGCCACTGTTTCCGGCCTCCACTGATCGCCAGGAGGACGCGTCACGGCCATCCCCTCCACAGGGACACTCGGGGAAAACCAGGACATCTCTGGGCCGCTCCATACTAACGAAGCTACTTCACATAGAAGCCAGGGAGGACTCGGCTTCACACAGGCCTGGTCGCCGTTTCAGAACATCACAGCAGCCTGCCAATCCTCGATCACCTTCGCCCCCAGCACGAGTGGATGTCATCCACGAAGGACCTTCACGAATGGCGGCAGCCAGAAAGAAGCCAGTGAGTACTCTTTCTCGATGGATGATGGAATGCAATGTATCTAAAACGTCATCCTAGCGAACAGTCGGGGGATATCTCAGGAAACGAGTGGTATGTTATTCATCTAGTTTGTATGCAACGACTCATCAGATATAACAGCCTAAACTACTTGCCCAGGCAGCCGAACCAAGCGAGCCCAACGGAAACGTACTCCCTGGCGGACAGCCCTCTGGCGAGCCAACCGAGGTAGGGACCTTCGTCTGATTATGATGTAGTACATCATGGCAATCATTCCCTATTAGGCACGACAACCAAATCACCCGTCTCAACCTTTGGCCACGGGCGTTCATGTAATGGTATGCGTTCCTTCAATTTAGGGTTCTATCGCCAGACTAACATCAACCAGCACGAAGAAACAGGATATTCTGCTATTACGGTCAGGGTCCCCACGTGGTTGTTGTGCATTTGTCGGGATGCCCATGAGGAGACGGGCCAAGCTACGTGATTTCATACAGCTCTGGTCAATATCGCGAGTATGTTCGCGTCCTCGAGTTGATGTCATTCCATAGCAGGTGTGAATGTTGCCTAATCTATTCATGATCAGCATCACCGGGATATTCGTTAGAGGAGCAGCGACGAGATCACACATGGAAGGTCGACGGGAGGATATACCACGCGCGCTATGTTCAGAACTGGGTTGTATGCTGAACGGCGTCTTTGCAAATGGTGACTGGCCACCAATTATCACGAATTCCGTAGCAGAGAGCTGTCGTCTTAGGTTCACTTGACAAGAAATGAAAGACACATTGGCTGATGAGCAGCTCAACGGAGGCCGTGCTGAATCTTGTTCATCATGTCACCTAGCTACTACGTCATCAGATCTAGTACATATATATAGCCACATCCTTTGTCCCTACTCGACATCATATAGATCTCTTGTGCACGTTCCATCCGTCTGTCTGAGTGTTCCTCCTCGCGGTGGGTTCCATGCCACTGCCAGCGCCTTGTTGCTCTCCTCCATCACCCGCCCCATCCAATGCCTATCACCAACCTCGTCCAAAATAGAACTGTAAAATTTTCCTTCGTGGCCGCTTTCCACGCGCTACTGCCTACCTTTTCCTTTTGGCGGTCCTCGCTCAGTGCTTGCATCAGCGACGAAAAGTTGGCATTGAAATAACCTGCCTTCGCAGTTCGAAAGCTGACATGAGCGCGCCTGCAGTGGATTTCATGACGAATACCACGAGCCCCGAATGTGTCGGTTTCGATACGAGATGGGAGCAGATAGGAGTCATTGTTGAGTAAGAATATCGATCCAAACGCACCACAACCACCGTACGAGACAGGGTCGTCACACTGTTCACTGTCGTGTTCACGATGTCAACTGTGTCAGGGATGAGTGATCTGGAGTAGTCCTGTAAGGAGAGAAACGGGACGGACAAGTGTAATGTTGAAGCACGACCTTCTTGGTGGGTTGAATCGACAACGTATTTTGAGTTAATCCGACTCGCTTACCTTCCATCTAAATACTTATTGTAGAGTCTGATGCAAGTCAACGACAGCGGCTCGGAACGAAGAAAGGGGCTAAAGTCGCTTACGAAAACAGTACAATCTGATAGCGAGTACGCCCTTTCACCGTCCTTTGCAGATCCCATTAGCTGAATCCGCCAAAGATCCCGGAGACGTTCTCAAACAGAATTCAGTCCGTCCCGCAATTCGTTTGCATCTCTCCTCTCCGTGATCAAGATTTCCCAGCGGGTCTTGGATGCCGCAAGGGCAGAGTAGGTAGCGAGGGCATGGAAGGTATATTTATGAGAACGTGTCGGTGAAGAGTGTGAGGAGAGGGTTGAGGAGGGTATCGTGAGTTTCTTGAACACGACTTCGGACGGCTAGATCATGCAGATCACAATGAGATCTCGAACCGATCCGCCTTCATCTCTTCGGTAGGACTTGCCAATCAAGGCAAGACTCGCTTGCTCAGGGGCGGTTACAGTACTGGTCTGCTCTGATCGCATGGTCAGCTGACAGTCGGCAAATTTATGCGATGACAATGAGGTCAGACTCGCCAGTCCTCCTACCTCGGGGTGTCAACAACGGGCGACAGGGCGGGGAAAGTGGCTGATGCCATGTTAAACATCACCGAGGCTATGAATGAGATCATAGAATGGGCGAGTACACAGGTACTGGTCATACAGACCGTTTGAGTGGATGCGCGGATGTTGTTTTGCAAAAGAACATCATGTAGTTTGAGCGGGCCCCGACGACAATGTAATCAAATATAGGTCGTGCACTGGTACACTTTGGGGAGAACAAACCCTAATGCAAGCCTCCTTGAGAACGATGGAGGCCTCATCAAGGCTGACTGCCCGTTGGGTTATCCTACTGAGGTCACCTAAGGGTCAGTATCCGAAATGATGAGCATCAAGAACACGAGGGACTTATGTGAACAGACCATATACAGGATGACGAAACGTGCCCTTTATAGGCCTCGTGCGTAACACAGGTGGTCCCAACACCCTCTTTGTGAACATTCCGACACCAGTGACCGTGTACCTCAGCCTTGAAGATGTCGGTGACAGACGCTGGTGCGTGGTAGCTCCGAGGAGTAACTGAGCAATGCTGACAATTCAGTCAGCCCGAGTGATGGTGCTTAGTGGTGCCGGTGGTGAGTCTGGTTTTGTGCGTGCAGTGGCTTTCCTCCCAGATAGAAAGCTTTGGGACGGGAACTCGGGCGGGATCCAGCAATGGCAACTCGAAGACGGTCAAGAGACTAAAAGGCAAACAGGAATCAAGGGTGTATGGGCCTTTTGTATATCGAGGGATCAGAAGTGGATCGTGGTCGGGACTCAACAGACCGGGGCAAGTGTGTGGACTGGGGAGCTGGATGAAAAGGTCCTCAAAGTAGAGGGCACAAATCATGTGTTTGCTGTCGATATCTCGCCAGACTCGACCCAGTTTGCTACAGGGACTCGAGCGGCAAGCATATGGAGTCTCGCAGGCGGGGAGAGACTCGTTGGCCCCTTGGAACACGACAGCTCTGTCACTGGAGTAAAATTCTCGCCGAATGGAGCCCACATCGCGACTGCATGCCAGGAACGTTCAATCTGGATCTTTGACAGCCGCACTGGTGACAAGCTCATCAACATCGACACCACCATAACTAGCTGGAATACGGGTGCTCCAATTGCATGGTCAGATGACAGTCAGCAAATGTATGCTGCATGCAATGACATGAAGGTCCAGTTATTCGACATCTCTACTGGATCCCAACTCGCCGACTCCCCAGTCCTCGATGGTGTACAAGCTGGCCCTCTCACTCTGGCTCCAAATGGCAAGTTCATTGCCACTTTCACACGGATTCGTTCAAGCTTCATCTTGGATGCGCTATCACTCGCGCAACTTGTGCATATCGTCGAGGACGACGACTTCTTATGGTCAATTGCGGTCTCCCCCGACAGTAGCTTGCTCGCGACTGGACGAAGTGACGGGAAGATCATCATCCGCGACCTTGCCAAGATTCTTCCAGAGACCTATGGTCCATTCCATGTGAGTATTTGCGCCTTCAGATATGTTAGACACATTCCATCTTGTCTCTCATGCTGACAAATTGTGTAGGTCTCTGCAATTGAAGGACAAGATGAACAAGTTTTGATACCTGGCCAAGGCAATGAAAAGTCGGATGCTAATCCAGTAGGAATTTACCATCTTGTCAGAACATCTCTGCTGATTCCAGGGTGCTTGTACAGCAACCAGAGCATGACAGACGCGGTGGAGATAGTATTGGCGACCCTCTCGAGGTATTTGTGTTTTCCGATTCAGCCTCACACCGACCTCTCATGATGGCATAGGTTGAGGTGGGACTGCTGACCACACCAGGTCTCGAATTCGACTTTGACACAGTTGGTCATCACTTACTTTATTTTCTTACTTCCATGTTGATGTTATTCCAGCCACTGTACCCTGCCTCCACTGATCGCCAGGAGGACGTGTCACGGTCATCCCCTCCACAGGGACACTCGGGGAAAACCAGGACATCTCTGGGCCGCTCCATACTAACGAAGCTACTACACATAGAAGCCAGGGAGGACTCGGCTTCACACAGGCCTGGTCGTCGTTTCAGAACATCACAGCAGCCTGCCAATCCTCGGTCACATTCCTCGTCCCCGGCACGAGCCGATGTCATCCACGAGGGACCTTCGCGAATGGCGGCAGCCAGAAAAAAGCCAGTGAGTGCTCTTTCTCAATGGATGATGGAATGCAGTGTATCTAAAATGTCATCCTAGCGAACAGTTGGGGGATATCTCGGGAAACGAGTGGTATGCTGTTCATCTGATCTGTATGCAGCGACTCATCAAATATAACAGCCTAAACTGCTTGCCCAGGCAGACGAGCCGAGCGATCCCAACAGGAGTGCACTCCCTAGCGAGCAGCACTCTGGCGAGCCAACCGAGGCATGGATCTTTCTCTGATTATGGTGTGCTATATCATGATAATCCATTCCCTATCAGACACAGCAACCAAACCACCCGCCTCAACCTTTGGCCACGAGTGTCCATGTAATGGTATGTGTTCCTTCAATTTAGGGTTCCGTCGCTAGACTGACATCAATTAGCACGAAGAGACAGGATATTCCGCTATTATAGTCAGGGTCCCCACATGGTTGTTGTGCATTCGTCGAGATGCACATGAGGAAACGGATCGAGCTACGTGACTCCATATTGCTCTGGTCAATACCGCGAGTATGTTCACGTCCTCGAGTTGATATTATTTCATACCATGTGTGAATCTTGCTTAATCCATTCATGATCAGCGTCATCGGGATATTCATTAGAGGAGCAGCGACGAGGCCACACAGAAGGTCGACGGGAGGATATACCATGCTATGTTCAAGACTGGGTTATATGCTAAACAGTGTCTTCTCTGTAAATGGTAACCGGTCACCAATTATCAGGGATTCCATAGCAGAGAGCTGTCATCCTAGGTTCACTCAACAAGAAATGAGATACATTGCCTGACTAGCAGCTCAACAGAAGGCCAAGCCGAGTCTCGTTCATCATGGATACGTGGTAATGCACTCATCGAAATATTTACTTGTCAAAGCACGCACCCGAGCTTCCACCTCTGCGGGGACAGCTTGATATCTGTAAAAAAGATAATTATCTGTAAATCCATTCCAACCGCTCGTGCTCACACTTTCGCGGGTCTGTCACAAACGCGGAAGGAACGTCAGCGAGGGAATATATGGTAGAAGGGAAACCTCACTTGTGCTGAATTCCTTGTCCTTCTCCTTCTGAAATGAACCGTTGCAGACTCGGTATGACCCACTTGATTGCCCCCTCGACCAGCGCCTTCTCGCTCTCCACTTTTCCTTCGTGGCCGCTTTCTATGCACTGCTAGCTACATTCTCCTTTTCACGGTCCTCGCTCAGTGCTTGCATCAGCGACGAAAGTTTGCATCGAAATAACCTGCCTTTGCATTTTGAAAAGCCAACGTGAGCGCATCCGCAGTGGGCTTCGTGACGAATTCCGAGCCCCGGATGTGTCGGTTTTGATACGAGACGGGAGCAGATGTAGGAGGTATTGTTGAGTAAAATATAGATCCGAACGCACCACAATGCTGTATACGAGACAGGATCGTTAAACTATTCACTGTCGTGTTCGCGATGTCGTGACCAAAAATGAGTGATCTGGAGCGGTCTTGTAAGGAAAGAAATGGGACGGACAGGTGTATCGTCGAAGCACGACCTTCCTGGTGACTTCAATCGACAATGGATTTTGAGTTAATACGAATCGCTTATCCTCACCCTAGTGCAAGAAGAGCTGATCCAAATGCCTCCTGCACCTCTGAGATTCTATATAAATTTGTACGGTCTGATGCGAGTCAACGAGAGCGGCTCGGAACAAATAAAGAAATTGAAGTTGCTTACGGAGAGAGTGAAATTGGTTAGGCTCAGAACTAATTCGCCGCCCTTTGCAGATCCCGCAGTTGCCAACTTGAAATCCACTAAAGATTCTGGAGACGTTCTCAAACATACGCACCGAACAGAATCCAGTCCGTCCCGCAATTCGTTTGTGCCCCTCCGCCCTTCTCCTCTCCGTGATCAAGATTTCCCAGTGGTTCTTGGATGCCGAGAGGGCAGAGTAGGTAGCGAGGGCATGGAAGGTATATTTATGAGGAGAATGTTTGACGATCGCAATCACGGAGGAGAGCGTGTGGGTGAAGAGGGTTGAGGAGGATATTGTAAATTTATTGAACACGGCTTCCGACGGCTAGATCATGCGAGTCATAATGGCGTCTTGGACTGATCCCCCTTCCGACCGTCCATCATCTCCTTCAGCTCAGTGGGACTTGCCAACCAAGGTAAGGTTCGCTTGCTCAGAGGCGGTTACAGTACTGGTCTGCTCTGATCGCATGGTCAGCCGACAGTTAGCAAATTTATGCGATGACGACAAGGTCAGACTCGCCAGTGCTCCTACCTCAGGGTGTCAATAACAAGCGAGCACACAGATGCTGGTCATACATGCAGTTGGAGGGGATGCGCGGATGTTGTTTTGCAAAAGAACATCATGTAATTTGAGTGGGCCCTGATGCCAATGCAGGTCGTATACTTGTATACTTGGTGGGAAACGAACCCTGAGGCGAGCATCCTTGGAAACGATGGAGGCTTGATTACTGGTTTGATTATCCTAGTGAGGTCACCGAATAACTGGGACCCTAGTGGGAATGAGCATCAAGAACACGAAGCACTTACGTGAATAGACCATATACAGAATGAGGAACGTGTCCGTTAAAAAGCAGTCTTGCGCGCAACACGTAGGGTTGTTCACGGGTACGGGTAACACCGCGGTATTTTGATGGCGGGTATGGCGGGTACGGGTACGGTGTGCCTGTTATTCACCCGTGCCCACACCGCACACCGTACCCGCGGTAGTACGGGTTCCCACGGGTATGCTAGTACCCCATGTATGGCGCGTCTCCGATTCTGTTCGGAGCCTCACACAGAGGCCGAGCAGTGCGGGAATTCTTTAGTGACACACCACCACAAGTCTAATTCATTCACCTTATCACCATCTTTCACCCCATTTCAGAATCTAACTAGCTTCATGGATTGCTTTGTGCGCATGGCAACTTGTAAACACCGAAGGAAAAGCAACGGAACCTGAGGCTGTCGTCACTCGACCTGGATGACCACCCATTGACCTGCATGGCCCAACCAGGATTGAAGCTCAAGTACTTTCGAGAGCGGCACTGGGAAGACGAATGGATTGACACGGCCGAAAATATTGTCCAAGAAGAGTGGTTAGACCGCTACAAAAACCAAGTCACACCAGCCGTCATGCCAGCGATTTCTGGTGAGAAGAAGGAT